>JAAQPG010000035.1:0-14836 GCA_013186905.1 Fusarium udum
AAAAGGCTTACATGGCCTTATCCGCACAGCCGGCTGTGCAATAAGCACGTGACACTAATCGCACAGCCGGCTGTGCGGGTATGAGTGCCCACAAGTTCTCTTTTTAAAGCAAGATTATTAATTAACTTTTAAGAATAATTCTAAAATAAAACTATAATAAAAACCTTATAGTAGCATATTATTAATATAATGTAAGTATTTAAAAAGGTTATAATAATAAAAGATATAAATTATAGCCTACTAGCTAAGCATGCCTTTATTTATTCCCTGTTAACAGCTCTATCACATTGCTTGTTGTCTTGAGTGTCATTTGACCTAACCACAATGGGTAGTCAGGTTCCAAAGGTGGGCACACGCGTAGGGCGCGACTTTAGCTCCAACTGAGTCTGTTCACCCTGCATATTGAGTCAGCCATAGATAGACACTGCCCCCACTCTATTGGGGATAACTGCATAGCCAATGCTGAGCGGCGCTTACGGGTGTGATCGCTCTTGGTGCCGTGACCTGCCAGTCGCCATTTGCAATTTCCTATGTCAATGCCATTAGCTTTGGAAGTCCATCAACCGTGACGGTCGTTTTTGCAAGGCGATGTGAGGCCCGCTTCTGACCTACCTCGCAAGACCAGGAGCCTGTTTCAGCCCCCCCGAAGGTAAGGGCCAACCAATCCTTTAAGATATTCCCTCGTACGTAATGACACATCCCCAACTGCAGTCTTCCTTCTGACGGGAAACAAGAGTCTTACCTTGGGACTGTTTGCTATTGGATTCTTCTATTGTTTGATGAGGTTCGTACTGCAGGATTCTTTGCTCTGTATCCTTCTTACAGTCATTCATGCAAAAGACTTCCCATCAAGATGTACGGGCTAATGGAACAACAGCACTGCCATTTACCTTCAATTCGCAGAGGTACTCCCTTACAACGGCGGAGAACTAGTCTACGTGAGTACCCTTTTCTTTGATACCTCTTGGCTCTGGACTGATGGGAGCAGCTTGATGAAGTCACCTCGTATATCAAACCAGACCCTACCAATACCCCCGACTGCTCTTCAACGCATGAGAATAACGGGGATACGAACGAAATAGCCTTGACAGACATCAATGGCTCCACGACTCACCCCACAGGAGGAAACAAGGTGGCCTCCAAACCTGTTCAGAAGCTCGCCCAGCTGCGTCGGGAGTTGATGGGTGATGGCTTACTAGCCTATATCATCTACTGTCTGATGTTCATTGTCTTCTTCAACTCTGCAACCAACAGCTTACAATTCGGTCGGATGATCCTTATGTGCCTCAATGCACACAAGGCTGACAATAGTTCGATTGTCGATGAGGATAATGATACAGTCGCTGATGGGGATGATGCGACCGCAACCAACAACGAACCTGATGTCAATCATGACCTTATGCGTTTCATAGGAGTCACGATTTTATCCATCATCTGTCTTGCACAGTTCTTCTGCCCTAGCTGGGGTCGGAAGTTGAACAAGTTTCTCGCTGTGGTCAAGATAGGATTCCTTATCGGTGTGATAATTGTAGCCTTGACTGCGCTGTCCAACAACGATATAAAAGGGAATGCTGTTACTCGAGCGCAAGATTGGTTCGAGTGGCATGGGTCTCCTTCCAAGGTCCAATTTGCAAAGGCATTGCTTGCTGTTTTATTTAGCTTTGAAGGTTGGGAGAATGCTACCTTTGTGAGTTCCTTTCCATTGGTCGCGTTGCAACAATAGCCCAGGGCCACATGGTGCAGTTGATGTGATGCTAACTACTGCCCTCTCTGGTAGGTTGCTGGAGAAGTTCCTCGGAGGAAGCGCCCAGTCCTACGAAAGGCATTTATCTCAGCTGTCTGGACTGTTGGAGTCCTCTATCTGATAGTTGTGGCTGTGGTAGTGAGTTTCTTCTGCTGCTGAAGTTATTCCGAGAACATTAGCTGACTTCAGTTAGCTTAATTCGGTTCACTACGACGATTTTCCCGAGGGACATAACCGCAACTACCCTCCTATCGTACGTGATCATCTTTCAACCATTTGTTATACGTTTCATTTCTAACACTTCTCTAAATATCAGCTCTCGGGTAGCAATTCCACTTCAAGGCGTGCTTGGCCAGTTGTCATCGCCATTTCAGCCTTCGGTAGTCTAAATGCCATTGTTTATACTTTCTCAAGAGGTAACATGTCGCTTACGATGCCATGCTGCTGCTAACACTTACCCAGTCAAGCAGATCATTGGCCAGGCTGAAGTCCTACCATGGTCCCGATATCTCAAACAAGACGACTGCATAAAGCGAACAGAAAGAACAAGAGCAGATGACTTTCATTACAGGTCTCCTCAGGGTGGATTGATTGCTCATTGGATATTCACGGTCCTGATGATTGCTATCTCAGCTTCAATCAAAAGTACCCTTGAATCTGTTGGGCTACCGGGCTATATACAGACTTACACCCACTGCTTCACCCTCAGTAAGTGTGCAATATTACTTTTAACATACCTACCATGCTGACCTCCTGCGTAGTGGTTTTGGGACTTGGAAGTCTCAATCTCAGATCTAGGCAGAAAGCTCTTAGTGTCTCCGGAGTATCGGCAGAATCGCCAAACCGAACGGGTAGCTTCTTCGATGCTGTAGTCCTTGTGAGCACCCCATTTTATGCAGGGCTCAATTTGACTATCCTGGTCGTCGTCGCCATTCCCCCGTACAAAAGCTCTGATCTCAGTGGGGACGCCTTCCCTGGATGGGGATTTCCCACTGTCGTCGCAAGCGTACTAGTACTTGGCACTGGCTATTACTTGTTGTTTTTTGGAGCCGCCTGTCGCTCATACGAGCCTCTAGCAACAAATGATGACAGCGATCAAGAAGGTTCAGGGTCCCGTGTTTATGGCGGCATACTGTTACCAAAAAGCCCATGGAATCTTATGCAGTACGCTGGTGTTGAATGCCGGATCTTGAAAGACTATTCTTATAAGGAACTTGAAAGAGTCTATCGATTCGGCCGACGATGGGAGATCGTATATGATATCAAAGGGGTTGATGCCGAGGTACGATTCTCATCTGTTTGCCTATCAAGGCACTATCGATTCCCGTCACAACCTAACTAACATTTCTTCCTATAAAAGGCATCCGGCGTAGCTTCACCAAAAGATGGTACAACCTTTGCAATGTTCTTGTACTGGGTATTTGGT
Source organism: Fusarium udum (assembly GCA_013186905.1). Lineage (NCBI taxonomy): Eukaryota > Fungi > Ascomycota > Sordariomycetes > Hypocreales > Nectriaceae > Fusarium > Fusarium udum. The sequence continues at coordinate 3,171 of JAAQPG010000035.1, forward strand.
GGTACGCGACTAAAGAATGATAGAACTCCTTGGGCTAGATTTAAAAGGCGAGTCGGTCAGGCTTTTAGTCGGTAGTCACTATATAAGAGCTGTCTCATTAATCCATGTTTGTCTGCCGAGTCGATAGACACCGCAAAGTATACAACAACGGCTAATAAGCACGCTTCGATGTGCTGCATTGTATGCTGAGGCTTGAGCATCAATCTACTGCTAACTATCCTTTGACGTGTGGCGAGAGTATACAGAAGAAACTAAGTATTTCCACTCTGATGACTTTCCATCGCTTTCATAGAGTCTCATGATAACATTTAGGAGGGGGGCTGCTATGCAAAGCCACGCGGAGGAGGAAAGTCAGACGCTTACTACGTCAGACCTAGCATACTGCTGAAAGATTCTCTTGCCTCTGAGTGATGGTACGCGTTATAGTGGGAAAAAGGAGGAGCCAAAAACAGCATAGCGACTTTACCCAGTCCCTGGTTGATGACCAAGCCCGGTATCTGCCGGCGCTGCCAATTTGTTCTTAGCGCGCGACACGTACTATTTCAGCTGTCAACAAGCCTATTGATAGCCTATACCATTTCCCAGTTGGGGCCTAATTGTCTTGGAACCCCGCTCCAATATGCCACTTTTATGATCGACAAACAAGAAATTTTAGCAGATCTCTTCCTAAATCGCGATTTCAGCTGGACCAAGAGGTCAAAGCTCCAGGATGAGGCAACAAGGGAGGATTGATGACAGCCCGTTGTTGAGAACATGCCGTGCCGTTGCTTGACATGATGTTGACACTTTGTACGAAACCAGACTAGCATGCATCAATTATTGACTACCCGGCATATGATATCTTACTGCATAATCTGATAAAAGCGGAAGAGGGACGGAGTCAAGGTAGTGGAAGTCTGGTTGTTAGAGCGACTTCCCCCCTCCTTCTCGAATCACAATGCATGGCAATTGCTGGATAAACTGATTGGTTTATTCTGATGATATCGGATCTAAGTGCACTCCTCAATGGTGGAGTTAGACTTCCTCAATGTCGAGCGCGGACAGGCCCCTGTTCTCGTCATCAAGGATATCCACAATGCTCTTTAGGTCACTCTGATCCCTGACCTGCAGCATCGACCCATCAATAGCGTTGAAGAAAAAGAACTTTCCACTACCAACCTCGAAAAGGTAGAGTGCCTCTCCCGTGTAGGGTGCCATTCCATAGTGAGGCTTGATATCCCCGTCAATGCCACGACCCCGTACCTCATCTTCCATCTGACCACCTTGTCCCCAAAGCATGTCTCCTCCCATGTCCTCATAGGAGTTGACCCAGTTAGCTGGAGGTGGTATCTAAATATTTGCCGGTTAGTCACGGTGCTGCAAGTAGGGGAAGGTCATGATGTACACCATTGTCGGTCACCACTACGCCGTCCGAGATTGTGGTGTATTGACTCATGTTGGGCAGCAGGCGTGTGTGTAAGCTGTATGAAGGTCAGGGAGTAGATTGTGATGAGGGAGTTGTTAAAGCAGAGATTGTGACCGGGAGGAGATGATCGAGGTACACTTATATACATGGCTCAGGCTGGTGATGTCACATGTGAATGACTAAGCTCAAAATGGTATGGCCAGACTGGTACATGAGACCAATATCAGTGCACATTGGCGAGGGAGCACATGATAGTGCTCATATTATCAAGGTGTGCTATCAAACTGTTATTATTGTATTTGCTAAGTCTACTTCGAATCTCTTTTATTTACCCCCGATCACCAGTAAGATGACCAGCGTCTTGAATCCGAAGTACCTCAAGTTCTGTGGGGAGAGGCTGATTGATTTGTACAAGTTGGAAACTGAAGAGGTCTGAATGTCAAAGCAGCACAATCTGAAGTCCCACTGACATGTTGAGATAGATATACAAATTCTTGTATAACGCCTGTACGACGCACTCAAACGAAAAGATTAAGCAAATATTAATCGCTGTCTACAAGCAATTTCTTTCTCTTTGGTCAGTACCCATCCCCCAGAGAATAGGTCGTTTCGCTTATGAAAGTCTGATATGTAGCCCTCCAGACAGGAAGGTTCCAACAGATTGGGAGGAACATTTACAACACAACTTCAAGCCACTCAATCCGAATACCAAGAATCCCGACATCAGGTATAATCCTTCACAGCATATCTATCGGACGCCAACAGATGAAGACCTTAAACTAGACACGTCTTCTAAATTCAACGTCAACATTGATGGCAACTGGAAACACACCACTCCAGATCCTGCGAGGATTTCTGGCCTTGCGTCCGATGGTGGAGTATCCTACTGGAATCATTATGACCTTCTTGGTTTCATTCTGTCTCTATTGAAAGAGGATCTGGATGGTGCTGATAAAGATAACTTCTTCCTTCCTCTGACAGCAGTGTATGGCCGATGGTGTGCCAAAATTGGAGGGAACGGGAAGACAGCCAATCACCCAAAACCTCCAAAAGCTGAAGGTATTACTGCAAAGGCAGATAAGCCAAAAGGTGTTGGTGCTGTACCTACTGTGTTTCAATGTACCTGGATGACAGACAAGGGCGGTGTCTACTTCGCTTTAGGATCCTCGCTCGCTGGGTATGATTGGAACGCTACGGAGCAGGTAGGGAAGAAATGGAAGGAAAGACTCCGGACATCCCGGTTTGATCTTCTACACGATTGGAACGATATCCACACGCTGACGAGGAAATTCAAATACAAGGGGGAGGAAAAGGAAGAAGCCTGGCATTTCAATAACTCACCCAACCGGTCGGGGGACAAGGGCGAAGCAGGAACTCATTTCGGTAACTGTGGGGAAACATACCCGTTTCTCCATGTATTGTAAGTATCAGTAGACTACCGGTATCCCCTTGTGAGCTGGGCTGACAAATCTACCAATAACTCAGCCGCTCCCTGAACAAAGATACTAGGAAAGACGTCAATGGCTTGGCTCTTCAGGGTTTTTTCCTAAAGAACGAGGTGTTGGAAAAAGAATACTCGCCACTTGAAATGCACAAGAAAGCACACAAAGGACCTGGTGCTCTATATCTCATTCCTCCATGCGATAATTGCGAGTATCTTATTCAAGTTGCAGACGGAAAGAAGGAAAACTTTGTTCACTCTCCAGTAGAGGTTCCAACGGGAAGCAAGGAGGTTAAGGTCATCACATAGCAGACGTTATAGGTAACAGATTCAAGGTATCACCAGGTAGTGAAATACAGGTTTTGGAGCTATTGTGTACTCTAGAGCATGACCCCTCTCTCAGAGCTCTTCAAGGTCAAATGCATTCAGACCCTCCTCATCAAGGCCTGCCACAATCTTTTCGAGCGTCAAGTTCCCATTCACACGGTACATAGAATCGTCGAGAGCATTCCAGAATATGAAGTCCTTGCCGCCAGCCTGCATCAAAAAGAGGGCCTCGCCCGTGTAGGAGCATGTGCCATAGAAAGGCTGGACATCTCCATCGAGGCCCCGGTCTTGAACCATCTGTTCCATATCATCATTCCAGCGCATGTCACCGCCGATTTCATCATAGTCATTGGTCCAGTCTCGGGGAGGAGGTACCTAGTCAGCTGTCAGACAGTCTTGGGAGAACTGAAACGGGAAGATCAGCAGTGACTTACGTCAGTGTTTGTGACGACGACACCGTCGACGATTTTGGTGTGATTGGTCATGATGGATATTCGTGGTTGAAGAGATGGTGCGTTCAGAAACAAGGTGTAGGTGCACAATATTGGTCACAAAAGGATCCCTGAAGAATGCAGCTAGACGCCGAAAAAAGATGAATATTTATACACCACCCGGCCCCAAGTAAGACGTCACCACACATTGCTAGGCTGCAAGGGTACTACTGTAAGGGTAGCTCAGCCGTAAGCGCTGATCCCAATTTGTAGTTAGCTTAATCCACCACCCTACATCTCTAGCTCGCGTTTATCAGCATCACTCTTTTCTGCACACCCTATTCCATGACATGTACAAACAGGTACATCCGGACATCTCCGCCTTCCCTTTTGGACCTCATTGCAATCTTATCATGTGTTCCTATGTATGTATGTGCTTTCCTCATTCTCCTTCTATAAAGTAGAGTCTGGTATGTCCCTTGCAATTAAACATAGTATCTCTACACACAAAGCAACAATGGCACCTCTATTCAACTTTGTCGGCAGAAAGCTAGTCGATCTTTACGAATTGGATCTTGAAGGGGTAGGGAAGAGCCAAGAACAAAAAGGTGACTCTTGCTAAGCCATGTGTCTTGGTTTTCAGATTTATGTATTCTTGAGAGATGTTGCTCGAGATCCCGCATCTTTCAAAATACCCGACGCCGAGTCGAAGAAACTCCAATTGCGAGCAATCTATGAGCAAATGTTGACGCTCTGGTGAGAACTCCCTGATAAATTAAAATATGACTTTATAGTCAGAGTGTTGCTAATAGTATCCCTCTACAAACGAAGTCCTCTTGACAAGAACGATATCGATCAGGTGAAGAAATATGTCAAAGCTGAGAACTTCGAACCACGAAAGGGTGATCGACTCACTGGCCAGATTGACCCTGACTTTATTCCACGCCAGCATATCTATCGCCGACTGACAAGAGAGAAAAAAACAGGAGCAAATGCTAGGGCCTGGGCTAAGATTGATGTTAACCTTGCCCATGAATGGAGGCATAGCTATCCATATAGACCTGGTGTCGTGGAACTTCCTTACTGGTCACACTATGATCTTCTCGGCCTATTCCTCTCTCTCATGGGACCGGCTCAGCCTAACTCTGACAGATACAACTTCTTCCTTCCTCTGACAGCTGTTTATACCCGCTGGGCCTTTACTATTGGAGGATCCAGAAACTACGGTGATCTGAGAGAGAGAAGCCTACAAGCTATGGCGTTTACGCCTAAACCAGGCCACGGAGCAGCGCCGACAATCTTCCAATGCACGTGGATCGAAGGTTCCGATAGCCAAGTCGACTTCTCGCTCGGTGCTTCAATGGGAGGTCATGATTACGGTGACTGGAGAGAGATTGGCCAGTGGGGCACAAGGCTTAAAAAAACTCGTTTCCAGCTCTTGAAGAACTGGAACGCGATCGAGCAGTCAAGGTGGAGGAACAAGAGAAACCAAGATGTTCTATTTTCCTTCGAGCAATCACCAAGTATGGATAAAGGTGGCCTAACGAGGTTTGGAAACTGTGGCGAAACCTACCCGTTCGTCCATATGCTGTAAGTGAGGAACTCGACTCTATTTCCAAGCACTCTACTGAAAGATTGTCGCAAACCATAGTGGTACATATCGCGAGACGGCCGCCAGGAAGGAAGTGAAAGGTCTCGCACTCGCCTCAGCGTTCTTGAATATTCCAGCACTCCAGAAGGCATATTCGCTCAAAGAAATATCTGTCAAAGAGGATGGACGCTATAAGTACTTTTGGGCACCATGCCCGAACTGTAAGCACTTGATTACAGTGGCTACTGCTGAGTTGGATAATTTTCTCCCGTGGAAGAATGCCCCAAGTGCCAAAGACTTCAAGGAGGGCGAGGGCTCGAAAGCCGAGGCTGAAGTGAAGGAGAACGGTCATTTAGTGTCAGTTTAGTTAGAGACTGTATATGGTTAATTTGTTCGTTGGTGAGTGTTTTATAGCTTGGGGAAGGATGATCTCAGATTGTATTGATAACGTAACATAAGAGACTATGTGCTATGGTAGTGACTGCATGAGATAATAACTAATGATCCTTCTTGAGTGTGACCTCAAAGTAATCGGTGATCGGATCATGCTCATGATCAAACTTGTAATAAGCAGACGTGTAAAAAGAGAACCTCTTATTCCCAGCGAATGAATTGAGCTGAGCCAGCGTAAGCATGAAACTCATCTCATGAACGTCCTGCATTCTGATCCACCCCTTGTGACTTCGTGGAATAAGCCGCAACAACAAACACTTTCTCTCAGTGACAGGCATGGTAGTAAAAGACATTAGAACATTGAAGCGAAGGTTGCTCAACATGCGTGCGCCGGGACCTGCATAGGTCACCATGATGCAGTTATCGTCGGCTGATGAGCCGAGCTCAATGGCTATGTCGAACTCTGTGAGCTGATAGCTGCTGAACTTATTACGCGAGACGAGGACTGAGAAGACGATGTCCTGGGGGAGGCAGTCTTTGTCTTGGATGATGACGTCTTGCTGGAGGGAGTATGCGTTGCAAGTGTAGATAGGCGGACCAGCTAGGTTTGAAGATTGGGAGCTGTCACTCGCTGTTCTCATGAGCATGCTCAACCGAGGAGCTTCAAGGCTTCTTGTACCGGCAAGGCGCTGTACTGGTACACCGTGAGGGGTCTGTGATCTCATAGCGCGATCAAGATGCTCTGTGATTGGGGCGCGATGATGAGGGGGGAGATGATGTCCCAATGTACGAGACCTCACAATGAAGCTCTCATCGCGTTCCCAAGTCTCGGCAACCGCTTCCAAAGATGCCGCCTCAAGAGATACGACCGTGTCTCCTTCTACCGGATCGATATCATCATAATCTCGTTGTGGGACACGAGGAACAGTGGTAGGTGTCATGAACCGCAGGCTGCGGAGCTCTTGCACTGGTCCAGTCGCTGTACTCCTCAGAGTGGACAGTGGAGACGGAGTTGCTTGATCTCCTGATCCTTCGTCTTTGTCCAAAGCTATGATGAGTTGATAGTAAGGATCATTGAGTTGCATGGCTAGAAGGGCAGAGTTTGGAACAGTGTCACTGAAGTAATCCTGCTTGTTTCCATCGTCATCAGTGAAGAATCCCATGTTCCCGTTGAGCAGGCCCATCTGTTTCTGGACGAAGGATGGAAGGCGAAGGATACGCAGATCAGCATCTGGATCACCTTCGTCCTTTCCGCCGACGAGTGGCTTCGGGATTGTGCTCCATGTGAACCAATTATCCTTTGAGCTTGGGAACATAGTGACCTTTTGCCAATCTTCCTCAGGCTTAGAGTAGTCTTGGTACTTCGGGTCAACGGTGAATTCCCGTCCGATGGATACCTCCAACTTGTCAGCCTCAAGGTACCAACCAGCGGCAAAGCGCTGCTGGTGGGGAGGTTGGGTGAAGTTCAAGGTCTTGAAGTCTTGACCAGGAATGCAATCGAACAATCCGAGCATGACACCGTCTGCGATGATCTCATGGCGAAGCAGAGGCGCACGACCGGTATCAGCTCCAGTGGTGTTGACCCTCAGGTCAGGGTACAGAGTGACTAGATCAGAACGGAGATAGAACCCGTAAGTTGGGACTTGCGGACGATGAGTGAGTTTGGGAGACTTGTACTCCAAGTAACGATTGATGCCATGTTTAATGGCTACTCTGTCTAGATCTTGGCCCATATGGTTCGCCAGGCTCAAGGCACCGTCAACCATCGCATCAACCCAGTTGGGATCAATGTGGAAGAAACGGAGGCTCTCGGGAGGAACATGGCTTGGATCTGAGATCAAGTAATGTGCAGGAATCCTGTCGAGGAACATACGATCCAGAATCCACGCTAAGACGACCATCCAGTCCGTAGAGATAGGATCATTAGTCTCATCGTAGACATGTTTATCCTTCCCCATGGACAGTTCCTCGAGAACAATATCTACAGCCGCTTCTAGGTATTTCTCCTGAATCGGTTTCGAAGAAAAGCCAAGCTTAGGGTATTGCCTTTTCGACAGTTCCGGACGATACCATCGCTTATTGGCACCTCCGGGAGCGAAGTAGTGAGGTCTATCGCCCACGGGCGCGGGAGGAACTGCGAGTTGTATCTGATGAAGGCGTTCAATGGTCTTGGGAAGATCCTTCAAGAGATCATCTCTCGACCGGTAACTTTGATCCGTCCCTACGTCGGTGATAGCATCGATCTTACACACTTTCATAGTCTTGGTGCGAAGAATGGAGCGCAGGCGAGCTAATGCAGCAACATAGGCTTTGTCGCCGAGAGCAAGTGTTCTGCCAATCTGCCATGCTATCGAGTAGCTGATGTCCATCAGACCGATCTTCTTATCGAGGATCTGAAAGTCTTGGCCGGAATTGGAGCACTTGTTGAACTGTTCATTGAGCTCGACTCTAACAGGCGTGAAGGGACCGCGGTATAATGCCACGGTATCTTCACCAGTCTGAACCTTGTACTTGACGAGGGAGTACCCGTCTTTCAGCCTGTCACCAAGACGCATGGAGACCTTGTTTCCCGATGACTGAAGTGGTTTGAAGACGGTTTCAGCAGGGCGAAGAACATTGAGTTCTCTACCAAGATGCTCAAAAGCGTCTCTGACGTTGAACTGTCCTGGTGGTAGGACCGTATAGGTCCAGTTATGTAGCGAACACAGCCCGACGCGGCTTTGACCTGACTTTGGCCATTCCATATCCTCGACTCCTTCAAAGGACACAAGGTGAACAGAGATATTGGAGGCAGTTGGGTTGTTCAGTGGACCACAGCGGTTGCTAATGACACAAGAGAAGATACCAAAGTCTTCAACGCCTGCGATGGCCATGCCTTTGGTGTTGATCTTGCGAACGTGCGAGAGGTACTTGTACTGATCCGTATATGGGTGTTCCCCGACGTGTCTATTGTTCTGTTCATCAAAGGTAGAGAACAGGCTTGTGAAAAGATCAGGCTTGACAAAGATGAACTCTGCACCAAGATCTTTGACGTCCTTGCTAGAATCAGAGACGATAGGTGTTGCAATGTTTTCAAGCTTCAGAAAGTCGCCGACTGTCATCTTGACAGCACCAGCTTGACTCTGCTTGAGCTCCTTATCACCTAACTCTCCGGGCTGAAGAAGTAGCTCGTCATGGCTGAAAGTGAAGAGCGCAAGCCAGGGGACTTTGTTGCGGGTGTCGTCTTTGTGCTCAGCTGATGGACTTCCTATTCTCTCCCAAGGAAGGTGAGGGTCACTTAGAACAATATGAGGCAGAATGCGACGATCATCAGGGTATCCTTGAGGAGGGTAGAAGGAATACACAGAGTTCTCGGGCAGAAGGAATTGAGGAGCGTCAACGTAAAAGTTCTGCTTCGCAGTGAGGCGAAGAGTACGCTCATCAGTAGGAGCCTTAATGTCTTGAATGACACTAATCTCATGCTTCTTGCCAGCCTCAAGCCCCGGTGCCCAGTATGAGTGAAGCTGAGCCTGACCTGGCTCCAAAGGTGGAGTCGGGTCCTCGATAGGCTCATCAGTTGAGGGCTCCAGAGAAGTGAACTCTAAGCCCTCGGACTCAAGTGCTTCGGCATTTTTGGTCGACTGGACAGCATTTCTGGCATGTCGAAGGGTGAGATGGCGAGGGGAACTGATAGCGACACTTTTGCCGCCCGTGAAAATGACCATGATGTTGGTAGTTGATGATGAAACGGTGGAGTTGGCAAAGGTAATGAAGATTATAGTGAAGCTCAATCCTGAGAACAAGAATGAGAATGGAACAGAGACTAGTCGAGAAAAACCACAAAATGATGGGGGATGCAGTTTACCCCGTCCAAAGCTTGCCATCCATCTTGTGCCGAGAATAATCGAGGTCGTTCAAAACAAGAAAGCGATGCAGCACGTCTGCAACCTTCAAAGCGCAAGTATCTCAATGTTTCTCATGATGATTCTGACTGATTACTTCCCATGCATGCAAGACGCCAGCTGAAGAGCTGTAGTGGCTGCAACGGCCCGGTGTCACATCATCCCGGTGCGGAGCAAGTGGGCGTGTCAATAAAAGCGGCACAGCACGGCATATTTGGTGTGATATCGATGATCGACACCCCACAATGATCATCAATCTGCATATGTCCTATCGCGGATACGAGCTCGTCACAATCATTTTGGAACTTTGGGCATCAGCTCGCGGCGCGTAAATCCTCCTACCGATTGAGGGTTGGTGAATGGCCTGAGCGCCACTTGCCAATGTTGTGATGACGCGAAATATTGGTGCAACTGCGCTGATATCGTCCTTTTCGGAGAGTTCAGCTCCTGGTGGTGACGCCTCTAGGGGTAATCACTGCTTAACTTTGACTTCTTGGATGCAGATTGATCCGGACATCACCAGAGCCAGTGGTCGAAGAATGTGACAGGATGGGTTCTGTCTCTTTTGTTTCCCGTCTATGGGCGGCATCGTGATGTAAGTTGGGTTGAACAAACTCATTGGCGATGCTTGCATGGCCTGCTGAAGAGTCGACGCTTGATCTAGGGAAAATCATGAAGACTGGACATAAGTAGAAGTCTTGTAGGGAAGATTGAAGCTGAGATTTGAAGATAAATACCTCATGATATTCCCCCGGTCAAGAAGTTCAAACACATCATCAATAAGCTTCCCCAGCACTCCAACAACTCTCACATCTTCAACTTCAACCACTATTCTAGCATCACAATGGTCGCTGTCACTGCCATCCAAGACGAAGCCGGTGCCGTTGGTACCAAGATCCATCTCTTCTATAACTTGGAGAACAAGAACATCGGCTTCCAGTTCCGCAATGAGCAAGATAACAATGACATCAAGCTCAACACCTTTGACCCAGATGCCAACGCCCATGATGGCTTCGTCGTCTACCAGTCCCACCTAGCCAGCACCAAGCACTACAATAAGGAGCTGGTCTTCGGCGTGACTGAGAAGAAGGGCACTGAGAAGAAGTCCTCCTGCCAGTGCGGCCAGCCTGCTGACTCCAAGAGCTGTGACTGTCCCAAGGACGCTGATGCTGTTGACATTTCGCTTATTAGCCCGGTGTACAAGGTTGTTACGAGCGCTTACAGTGATAACTACAAGATCGCTGCCTGCTCGTCTAATGTCAACACCTGGATCTACTATCTCAAGTATGTATCCCGTGTAAGACCAATCGATATAGATTACTAACTCCTGTACAGGAAGAACCCAAAGGCAAACAATGCTCTTAGTATCTTTGAGGCCGTCATCGGACCAACCCACGACAAGGCCTTCAGCACTAACACTATCCTTCCTGGCTCAGCTCTCGCAGCCTACTGGGATGCCGGTACTAAGAAGCAGAACATCATCTACCAGGGTGTAGATGGCAACAAGCTCAGGCAGTACGTCGTCGGCGGCAGTGGTGAGACCCCTATGCTTCTCCGTTCCACGACTTTGTACTAACCTGTACTCCATCTAGACAGTCCCATCGACGCTGCAAAGGGTGTCAAAGCCAAGAGCACCCTCGCCGTCGCCGTCACTGATGCCAAGGCGTTTCTCTACTTCGTCGACGCAGACAACAGCACCATCAGCAGGGTCACCAAGAAGGTTGGAGGGACTAAGTGGGGGCATGAGCAGACTGTTGTTGACGCTGATAAAATCAAGCCTGACAGCCAGCTCTCTGTCACTGTGGCTGCTGGAGCTAATCACCTCTTCTATGAGGCTGACACGGAGAGTACCGATAAGAGTGAGCTCACTCATGTCATTGACTCTTGGGAGGAGGAGGACGAATGAGGTGGTTTGATGATGGATGGGCTACTTGTATTTCGGGGACACATTCATTTAGTTACATCTTAGCGGTGGTGGGGATGCTTTGTAGTGCTTCATGTTCTGTAGCGACGAAGAAATGCCACTCCTTTAGTCCAGTCATAATCTGATACTGCCGGTCTACAAACATCTGAGAAAATTTTGTTCTGGTCACCCACGATGATTAAAGGAGACCCTTTGCTACAGCTAAGTGTAGAGTTCAAGACATACATCACTTTGCAGTAGACATCACCACAAGGTAGCTCAACTGTACTATTC
>JAAQPG010000036.1:0-32295 GCA_013186905.1 Fusarium udum
AAAGTGAGCAAATAAATGAGATTTAAGAGACCTTGAAAAGGTTAGATTAAATTGGTTAAGTTAAGGCTAATTTATGTTAGCCTCGCATTAGATAAGGGAAAATACGCTAAGATACGCACGGTCAGTCGGGTCTGAGCCGTGGTTTTCCTGACACAAGTTACAATGTACGCACGCGCAAGCAGGAACAGTCTTATCTGGCGCAATTAATAAATATAAGTAAAAGAATGTAAAGGGAAATCATTCAGCATTTAAAACACTCCATTATCTTTACAGGTTGCGGTTTGCAGAGAATGTGAACTACCCGGCAGGTTTAGATTATATTTTCCCCCTTCTAAAAAGGGCATAATACAACCTGTGATTATGAAACCCAACGGGACTCTCCACGCTACTCTGGACACAGTCAGAGTACTGAGACAAGTCATCACAGCGTAATGAGACACTTGTGAGACTGTGGAGCGATCAATGTGTAATTTTCCAACTCCATGTCGTCTTTAGTCATCGATGGATGAACCTGAGCTCCCTGAAACTTGCGAAAGAATGCAGCGGTGGTGACGCGAAGCTCCATGTAGGCGAGGTGAATGCCAATGCAGACTGTTCCATTTTAGAATCACAATATGTTAGATGTGAGTGGACGGTATCTTACTTCGGGGTCCTCCTCCAAACGGAATGTATGCATCTTGCATCTCAGCTGTTGGGTTAAGCCAGCGATCTGGGTCAAACCTTGGCAACCATGTCAGCGATCTTCTCTTGGGTGGTCTTGAACTTAGTCTTTACCTATATGGGTATGGAAACACCTCGGGTAGTCGGTGTAGGGAGAATGCCTGCGTGGAAACGGTCGCGGTGTCAGGGATCATGTAGCCACAAGCTTCCCAGCCGCCTTCTGGAACGTCCCTCTGATGCGCCCCGGATGCAGCTCCATACATTCTCAAAGACTCCTTTACCACTGCGTTCAAGTATGGTAATTTGACCAGGTCAGCATCTCTAAAGTCTGCAGCAAGCGCCGATACTTCCTCCTCCAGTCGTGCCCGTATTACAGGACTCTGCAAAACCGACCAGACTAGATATGTCAGAGTGTTTGAAGTAGTGTCAGTTCCTGTGATCATGAGTTCTGCTGCCTCTTGCTGCATCTCAAGGTCTGTTAAGGCGTTCTCTTTGTTCTTCGGATTCATGATCTTGTCGAAGAATATCGGGGTGTCGAGCGAGCCTGTGAGCTGAGCTAGCTGTAGACGGCGGATCGATTCTTCCCCATATTTGAGAATTCGCTGAAACCTCTCTGAGAATTTCTTGACTTGGGGCAGTGGAAGCAAGAACATCAAGTCGAAGAATGGAGAGAGCTCGATCCTTTTGTTGACTGTTGGCATCACAGCTTGTAAATCCTCAACGTACTGGCTTCTCTAAAAAGCAAGGGGTTAGTAATGGTAACATTTGAAGGGCTTAGTACATACTCTGCCTTGCTCAAGCATCCGGAATGAACTACCAAATGTCAAATCACCAATGATATCAGTCGCCATGAAGCTGAACCACTTATGGGAGTCAGTATATCCCAAACTTTGATACTCCTTCTCCATCTGACTCATCGCCAAATCCACCTTGGCACGAATCAAGGGCTCAAAAGCGGGCAGAGACGAGTTGCTCAAGGGGTGCGCAAGTAATCGACGGCGGCGGGCGTGCTTTTCGCGATCTCTCATTCCGAGCATGCCGGGGCCAGTCTTGTCATACCAAGCGGACTTTTTGAAGCCACCGGATACCTTTTGTATGACTTTGACAGATTCGGGATCATTGATTCCCACGTCGGTTGGGCTGATGCGTACAACAGGACCTTAATGCATGCCATGTTAGCTATCGGCACAGCTGTGACCAATAGAGACGCTTCTCACCATATTGAGTAAAGAGAGAATCTATGTACTGCATGCGCCGGCCAGACAGGGTGTGATATTTGACAACTAGGTTCGTCCACCGTCCTATAGCAGGCCCCGGTATCTTTGATAGGGGACCAAACAAAGCAGTCTTCACTTTTACGACAGCCTGTTAAGGGTCAGCAAAGTAAAACAGATACAGTGGACAATTGAACGTGTCCAAGTGTTCTCACATAATAAAGTATCAAAGCTGTACACGCAGCAAGACAATAGTCGGCAAGTGAATGGGACAGCATTGTTACTGTCAAGTTTGATGCAATGCTGATGTGCACGAAAAGCAATGCGTGAAAGTTGAGACAGGTTATAAACCACGGTCAGGGTCTTACAACAGAAGATCTAGTCAATCGCAATCGACTCTTTAGCCTCTTAAATATCTGCAGTATCCCTTCCATCTCCCCGCACAGGCTCGGAAAGGGTTTCACTCATCCCCCCGGATACACCACTCGGAGTGCATCAGAATTCGGCTTCTTGTGGGGTAACAGCCGCTTTAAATTCCGACGTGAATATGACATAGAACATAATTGCTAAAGTCCGTCGGTCTTTACAGATCGGAGTTTACGTCTCAGTCTATGAGGCGTATAGTGCCACGAGGTAAATGGGGACTTTAGTAGAGTATGACTCTGATACAGTTAGATAGAGGTATGCGCTAACGGTTGACATAAAAGGCTTCACAGATTTTGGATGTTACGGATAAATCTTGCTCATAAGAATAGCCTTGCGCATGATATAATTTTCTGGTTGCACTAAAACTCTTGACGTTCTGCGGGTTCTCTATCTCTGGGTGTCAATAACAGGAAGTGTAATCGAGCTAGCCTCTCCTCCGACGGTAATAATGTTCTTTCCATCGAAGGTCTTAGGATCGCGATCATCCGGATGTTCATGAGAGAACTTCCCTACACCTTGAGTGTCATGACCAGCAATCTCCAGCACCAATGTCTCTTCAGGCTCAAGGACCACATTTGTAGGCCATACCTCAACATCTACCTCATACTTCTGGTTTTCCTCAACTGGCTGCACGTCGGAGGAGTAGTAATTGCGGTAAGGCAAATACTCCTTGTGTAATTTGTTGCCCTCATCCACTTTTCGTAGGGAGACTCGCTGCCAGCCCTTCACGATGGGAACGGGGTCACCCATAGTACCGGTGTAGAAGACCTCTTCACCCTTGGCGTTGATCTTGCGAAGGGTGATGAAAAGATCGATGTCAGATGGAGGAGTAACTTCAGCCGACTTTCGAGTTGCGGCTACAGTTAAATGAGCTACGATATGGCCAGTGATCTCCAGAGTAGAGGAGGTCTTGTATGCGAATTGAATGGGGTCGCTGTGGACGTATCAGCACTGGACTTCTCGATATGTTCAGACAATATCACTTACCCATTCATAGCATCATACTCGATTGTGCTGGTCGGTGTCGACGGCTTCGTGCTCAATGCGTTATCAGAAGTCAGGTAGAACCTTGTATAGTTGGTCCCAGGTAATGGCCAATCTGCCTCGTCTCTGCTGGGGAAACCTCGTTCGCGCTCAGGGTCATCAACGCCAGCCTCACCCTTTCGCAAAGTCAGACGAACCCTCGGTTGCTTGCCAGACTTCCAGCCATCTTTATCATCATCTTTCAGAAACGAGTTGAAGAAGGATAGTTGCAGTTCAGCTGACTCCGGGTAGTAAAAGGGCAAGTCGTGTCTTCCAACAATGAAGTGGAGAAACTTGTACTTGGAGCTGGCGCGGATCCAACCGAGGACGTTTCCTCGGAGGTGAAGCAGGATGCCTCCCTTGTGCCATGTCAGGATTACGTTTCGGGTCTTGTAAAAACTGTCTTACTTACCCAATTGGCAACACTGAGCAGAGGAACCTCGATGGCTTCGACATCAAAGTCTCGAGTACGATAATACTCCTCGTCACGAAACTTGTGTACAGCAGTGTCTACTGTCTGATCCCGACGATTATTGAGTAAGGTCTCCTCGTCAAGGTCACCTTCGAGAGTATCCTCGCCCCAGTTTCTAGCGGTGCGGCCTGGTTTGCCATACTGGCATGGACTAACTCCATTGTTCCACCAGAAATCTAGATTTAACACTCGTCAGTAGTTCTGAGTGAGCGGAACTCCCTCCTGTAGCTTACCAATGAACCTGTCTGAGAGAATACCTCCATGTCGTACACGGTCCCGGTAGTAATCACTCATGCCTTCCCATGGGATGATAGCAGCTAGTCCCTTGGGCTTCCTCGCAGCGACTCTCCATTGAGTGCCGGCATAGTAGCTGATTCCAAGAAGGCCAACCTTACCCGAAGACCACTCTTGCTCGGCAGCCCACTCAATGACATCAAAGAAGGCTTCACTTGTACCTCGAGACATAGTGTCAAGGAGCCCAGGACTTTGACCAGCCCCTCTTTCGTCAACCCTCAAAACGATGTAACCTTTGCTTGTCCAATAGGCAGGATCAGGTGTCTCCCAAGCTGCATGAGTGGACTTCATCTCGGGGTTTAGCTGTTCCCAGCTTTTCTTGTAGAATACCTCATAGCGGACATCTTTTCCGTCTATTCCATTTTGTTAGCAATGCGACAAGGCGCGTTAAAGGTTTGGCGAGGGATCCAACATACAAGGGCCATACGTAGCGATGACAGGGTATGTCTTGTCCCCGAAGGGAGCCGCATCTTTGGGCAGAAAGACATTTGCTCGAAGAAGGCCCTTCTCGTATGTCTTGAGTGGGATGTCAATATTCTTGATAAAGACATAAGGAAAGCTATCCTTGTCGATTGTGAGGTACTTGTTCTCAGCCATAGTTACTGATCTTCAGATGATAGGATGTTGATGGCTCATGTGACCAGTCTCATTCAAACGCATCCATTTGTTTGCATTTATTTATTATCGAACTTTTAATGCCTCTGATCTTCCGAGTTACTGTCTGTGCCACCAATGGGTCCTCGCTTGCGTGATACCGGAGATATCCCCGTAATTACTCATGTCTGGATTCTGGCATGGGTGCTGTGGTCCCGAGCCGACGCCTCCCCTAACCCGTAATGAAAACAAGAACCCTAACTAAAGAACCTTGGCATTCGAAGAATACCACCATGTCGGAATTGAGATTCCCGGAACTCTGAGAAAGGACTAACTCCGTTGCCGGTGATGATTTAGTTTGCTCTCCAACGCGCTTCCCATCATCAATTGTCAACATCAGTACTGTTCAGCCAGCACCACCACAATGTCCACTACCCAAACATCCACAACCAACGCCCGTGGCAGCCATTTGCAGCTTCAACCCGACTCATCTATAGAGAATGCTTTGCAGGATTACAAGATCCATCACTCATCTCATCAATCTTCATCAACGGTTGATCAGCAGAGCAGCGATCGCAATGTCGTGATTGTCGCGGGGATCCCACGAGAAGCTCAACCAAGTGAATTTGACTCGTCTTTAGCTCCTCATCCTACAGTGTCATACCCAGTATCGAACCCAGGGTGGTGGACCGATACTTTTCGACGTGTTCCTGATTATCGACCTATCAATCAACATCTTGATCTCAATGAGAGACGGCAGATGCTCTTGTTCACGGTCGTTGGTGGCATTATGGTTAGAGGATGCTGGCTTATGTCGGTAAGTGTTAGATGCGCATAGATGTTCTTTTCAGTAGAGATGTTAATTCTTTTTTTTTTCTTCTAGGTTTGGGCACAGGCGTGGAGAAACACCGCTGGAAGGGTAACGGATATCGGTCTCTCAAAGGTCGGAGGAGAGTGGTAGACGTCGTGACTATACCACGGCCAACGCTGGGATTGATTGAGGAGTGATGAGTGTACTTAGATGTGTTTTCGCAAAGAGAGTATTATTTTGACGTGATAGACCTGATAGCTAAGGCTTACACCACCCGCCTCACATGGTATTTTCGCAAACATTGCTTCACAGTCTATCAGGGAAGATTCAAGATTCTCACACTCTGCGCAATATCGCGATGTAAACCATGAGCTAAGTCTACGCGGTATGCACCCAGTAGTCTGTGCAGGCAATGGTGTTCTCGTTATTGATCTATCTGCAGTACCATCTTTCTACGCAGACTCGTCCCAGTCGCCAAGCTGATACTGACTGTTACACATATTCACAAGCTCCCAACACTCTCCCAGAAACTTATTCGGGCCTTGATCCTCATGATGACCAGCTGCCCCAGCAGCAAACAAAGTAGCCATATAATGATCATCGGTTCCATGAGCCTCCTTGTATCGCGGATGCTTCATCAACCTAGTGACAGCTCTCCTCAAAGCAGGTCCCGTGTTCTGTGTAACAGCATCTTCCAACGCCTGCCTGAACTCAAGAGCAAAATCTCCAGGTGGAACAGGCTGTGCAAAGTTGTCTCGATACGTAAGCATCTGATACCAATGGTTTCGATACAAGTTATGCACGGATCCACCGCTGCCTATTATAAGTGTATCTTCGTATCGCAATGGTCGTAGAGCAGCTCCAATCTTTGTGTGTAGGTGCGGGTCGTATCGTGCGTTCATCGAGACGATGGTTGTAGGCAGCGGAATGCAATGAGGAAACATGCGGATGACGATCAGGAAGGTATCGTGGACCCATTCGAACTTGGGATCGGCTTGGGCATTGACGCCAGCTGCTCGTAGCATGTCGATGACACGTTGTCCTCCTTCAAGGTCTGCTACCATTTTATATGGCATGTATCGAGCTTCCGTGACGCTGCCCACGGGATCCTTCTTCGCGTCGGGGTTCATGCTTACTCTGACTGTGTCGTAGGGAGAGTCCCAGTGAGCACCCTAACAGTTATTAGCTCTCCCTTGGAGTCGACGCGTTTGCTATACAAACCATCATGACAATTCGCTTGACTCCACGCCGCAGACACTCATTGCCAATGTTTTCCCAAATTCGAGCAGGCTCTGACTCTTCTCCAAGCATCATGGTAGATCCATGAGCAAATAGAAAGACCGGAGTCGGCTCTTGTGCGTGTCGTCAGCTCCATGACACGTTTGCTGGACTTCAAACATGACTTACTCTTTTTCTGTGCTGGTAAGCTACCCATGTTGACTGTGAAGATGCTTGCTGTGTTGCTTCGGTGTCGATTGCTAACCAATATGTCGTGGTAGCTTCGGACTTATCTGAAGGCATCGAAATTTATTTCTTATTGGCCAGATCCCCGAGACTCCCGTGCCTTTGTTGTCACATGAAATGTCTATAGAGAAAGGTTCGGAATATGTGACACCGCGTATCACATTACGACTCTCTCGTTAGGTTCCGTGTGGAGCCGAGCCGAAGCCCCTGCATCGGGGGGCGGAAGTGTCGGTCATGATTCTACCGAATCGCAACACGTCACGTCGCGTAGATCAAATGTGTTTATTTTTATGTTGGACTACACTCGACCAGCTGCCAATTGAGACGTCACAAGCCCTATCGACAAGAACCGGATAAGCGCAGTAACAATGGCCTCAGCATTGGACCAATATCGCACCATTACCGCAGCCTGGGCGGAGGGACGACTTGAGAATGTACTACAGCGACAAAAAGAGCTTGCTTTGCTACATACCAACATCAAAAGCTCCTCTACGAATCTGATAAAGGCCATATGCGATGGTGAGCGCTTCTACTGCATACTTAGCGGTTGATGTTGGTATACTAACAAATTTGCGACAGATCTCCAAACCTCGAAAGCGAGCGCCGCTGATGAAGTGCAATTGGCCCTCGATTCGATCAAACATCTCTACGACGACCTAGACTTTCCGACTACCTTGGCCAAGGAGAAGCGGGTTGGGAAGGGGGCCAGTTCATCCAGCAACTTGATCGCTCTGGGTCCAGTTCTAATCGATCCATCTCCCTACTCAACGTTCCTTAGCGTAATTGCACCGCTTGCTGCTGCTGTTGCTGCTGGAAGCTGTGCAATCGTATTAGCCACATCAGCGTCCGGCAACGTCAATACCGAGCTTCGCAGACTGATCAACAAGAGTTTGGACGTCGAGGCTTTTGCCGTAACAGAGAGTGACTCAGCTGATATCCGCCGGGAGCTGAGTAAACAGCACTTTGGCGCTGCTACCCTCCAGAACTTGTCCCTGCGTGACGACCTCTTCACGTCTCTTTACAAGACTAATCCACTGATCAGAGTGCTTTCGCCACCTTCAGGAATCTCCGCTGCGTTTGTTGATCGCTCTGTCCAAGATCTCGGAGCTGTCGCGAGTCACCTTATATCCTCTGGTCCGACAGCACCTCGCCATAATCCTTTGCGAACGCCACGTCTCGTTTTTGTCGACGAAATACACATCGTGCAGCTTTACAAGCTCATACGTGCAGATTCCAGTGCAGATGCATCACTGTCCTTTGGCGACAGCGGAGACGAAGCTCAGGCTTTCGATAAGCTCCTGACATCCGCATTCCCGACTTCGAAACGCAATCTGCCGAAACATGTATCCGGTCATCTGCCTGCCGTCATCGCATTGGATAATTCCGAGTATGTTTTTCGTAAGACTTTAAAATCTGGGTTATAACTAACTTCTTATCAGTGCCATTATAGCTGAACACGTCCAAAGGGCCGCGGAATTGCTTGCAAGTAGCGATAACGGCCTTCTACTAGTTTCAACGCGAAGTTTGGACCATGGAATCGATATTCTCGGCAAGATGTATGTCTCGGGAGTAATCTAGATTAGGTACCTGAGATTATGAGCTAACATGTCGGTATCAGTAACACAAACAACCCCTCCCAGGCAACATACATTTTTGCATCCTCTGAGGCTTCTTCCTACGTCGCCATGTTCACGAACACACTTCAAGTGTTCATCAATGCCATCCCTCAGTGGTCACTGGGTAAGATCTGAGATGAGTCTGATGCAAGCGCACTCCGCTAATTTCTGGGTTATACAGCTACTGTTGCTCCTTCAACACCATTCATCGAGAGTCGTTTGCTGTACCGCAGAGAAGACTTTTCTGTCAACAAACCAATCTTGCAAGACTCGGTTCATCGGGTTGACACCGCCAAGGCAGAAAAGGAGTCTACTTGGACTCTCTTGTCCCATCGTTTGCAACTGGGTAAGATCAAACAGCCAAAAGGCGGAAGACTGAGTTACTTCGAGCGAGGCTTGTTGGTCGGACTGGCTCTATCATTAATCGCTGTTTCGGGTTCGGGATTTGGTATTTATCGAGGTATTCTACACTTCGCCAAACGGTCTTGATCCGAGAAGTCAACTCGGTCCGTTTGTCTTGTCCAGTTTATGTGGCTAAAATCCGAATCACACTGTTATACCTTACAAATCTTGGACTATTAAGTAACAGAGTCTTCACCGTGCAATGAAGAAAAAACAAACCTATATATTTTCAGATTATTAACTAGTACTCTATGTAATCGATAAATCTTTTCTGGCCTTCGGGGTTTCGTGGGTATGTGAGTGTAAAACTAAACCAGGCTGCTCTAGGGTGAGCATCCTACTCCCCAGATCTATTGCCAGACCATTGAAGATTTTATCCGCTGGCGGAAATCTTCCGCCACGGAACAAGCACAACTTTAGCAGCCCCACATAGCCACACTGTAGAAAAGGCTTGAAAGCTGGATGAGGAAGTGCAAAGGCTAGACACAGTTACTTTTTCGCATCGATTACCACAGAATCTCCAATTGACTTTTGACACTAAGTCTCATAAGCGCACATTGTTTTGTCTGACTCATTCTGTTAAAATGTTTCCGGTAAAAGATTCCGTCCTCCACAAGGAGACGATACAGTACCTCGTTACGGATCTCAGCTGGTGGGGCCGCGTGGGCGAGCCGGTCACCAGAGTTTGCATGATGTGACGACGCGCGTGGATGACAATACTACGCCTTTGACCCGAGACAGTTCGCGATTTGGCCTTTTATACTACTCGCTTACCGAGCTTCTTATGGAGTACGAGGGAGATTCACAAGCACTCTTCACAAAACCTCTGAATCGGACACCATGGGTCTCAACGCTGGCAGTTCTCTGAGAAGGGTTGTCACCCACCACAAGGGCCAGAACTCTGCAATCTTATCAGATGAAGAGCTGAAACTTACCTCGGGCTTTGGAAGCAACGCGGTTACCATCTGGAGAAATGACAAGTACCCAGCTGAGCTGGTTGACAAAGATCCTGTCAGCACCGATCCAGTAATCTACACGCCCGGCTCACTTATTCGAGTCGTCGACTTTCCGCCAAATTCCTCAGGCCACAATCATAGAACAGCATCGCTTGACTATGGAATTGTGTTTGATGGTGAGCTGGAGATGGTGTTGGCAGATGGTTCCAAGACCATTGTCCGTGCAGGCGATATCATTGTGCAACAGGCGGTAGGTGATGTACGTTCAAGTTCATTTGAGTTGATGCTGACATAGTATCTGTAAGACGTTACATCAGTGGAACAATCTTACGGATAAACCAGCTCGACTTATCTTTGTGCTGTTACCGTCAGAAAAGACTGTCAATGGTGTCAACGTCTCAGAGACTGGTGTGCCCGAGAAATATCTTCCGAAGACTTCATGAGAATCGGTGCATGTACCTAGCTGGCGCTTGAGGGTTGCCACAGATCATGGTTGCAGAGATACTTAATCTAGCACATAACACTTCTTAGAACGAAGATAGTGAAATAAACATTACAGTGGCTGCTACTCCGTCTACACTCAGTGGATTCTCTACCATTCACGAGGCACTTGATTGCTTGGCAAAGTGTTTGTATATGCAACTAGAGAGTCTTGAAATCTCAAACAATGAAAAGATGATCGCTATAGTGTATCTCGCGATATCATACTAAGATGAACGGACCAAAGTCGAGTTTTTTGTCCATATTATCGAACTGTTGCATGTTCAAGGTGAAATCATACAGTATTTACAGAGTGTGAATTACACATCACTTATGGGTTTGGATCCCGTGAGTTTCTAAATGTAATAGCAGGAATGTTGTTCTCTAGCTAGTTATGTGTGAAATATCTATAGTCTACTGAGGATTCTTTTCAATGACGCGAGTAACAAGGTCACTAAGAAATGTCTAATTAGCATCTTTCTGCTTAAAGCTCAAGTTCAGCATCAACTTACGTGTCCATGTACGCCCTCACAGTCTCGATCTTGCCGTTATCGTTGAAGCCCAGTACCCAGGTATATTCGTTAGGGAAAGGGTCGCCGCTCTTAGTCTGGGTATTAACGGCCTTCAGCTCCACGGCAGCTTGGTTGCCCTCGATGATAATGTTCTGAACAACGAGATGGAGGGGACCTGCCCAAGTGGATGACAAAGCCCTTGTCCCCTGTTGGAACTCCTCAATGGACTTGTAGCGACCAGAGATCTTGCAGTGGGTGCCTATGCTACAGTGAGCTAGAGTGAACCAGGAAACCAGACATTCGGAAATGGGCTATACCTTTCACAGTCCAGTCGACATTGGGCTCAACGTGGGGCCAGAAGCTGGCCATATCGCCCTTGCTGGGGCCTGCGAAGATGTTTCGGACGTGCTCGTGAGTAACCATCTTGTCGGTCTTAGTAGTGTTCAACTGAATAATTAGTTTAAAACAGGATGTGATGTGTTTGTTCTGCCAGACAGACAATTGTTTCTATGGTGTGCTGATTTTTAAACATGATTCCAATGTGGGGTTCGAGATACAGCCCCAACGTTGCAATGGACTTTTGTCCTTAACTCCGTGTTTCCAGTCACCGGGCTCGTCTTTCCGAGAGTTGACATGACCGTGTGGGGAGGGCCCGAGGATGCAAAGTGAGCTCAGATTCCCCGCGCTGTGGCGTCCAAGCGCGCGGGGAAGTTCCCATGCGTGGAGCCGAGATGGAGGAGTGGCATGTTTGCTGTATGGGAGGATTTTGGGAGGCTTGTTTCCGAATTTACGAAGAGAAACTAAGCGATTGGTGCAAATTGTAATGAATGATGGCTTGGGAAATGATGTTGACAATCGTGATGGGTGTCTAGCAGAGGGAAAGGAGTCGGCTACGGTCTAAGCGTCAATTAGTTTAGTCTCAGAACGATTTCAGCTTATAATGATGGTTTCCCAGTAGGTCCCAAAGGGGACACGGAGATACCTTGGTCTTTGATCAAACCTGCTGTCTTTAACCACTGTGAAAATGCCTCTCAAAGTTATAATTGCTGGTGCAGGCTTGGGTGGGCTGGGTGCCGCTATAGCCATGGCCCGCGCTGGCCATAACGTAGAGGTACGACTCTATAGTCTACGCCGTCATGGCCCATTGGAAGCTGACAGAAGTAGATTTTCGAACAATCAAGATTTCTTAACGAGATCGGTGCCGCGATTCACATTGCCCCCAACGCAACCAGGGTACTCAAGTCCTGGGATATCGACTTTACCGAGCTACAAGCCGTCTTATGCAACGCCATCAAGATCTACGACCATACAGGGAAGCCTATAGTTGTCATCGCGGTTAGTCACTAGAAGAACTCTGTGTAGCTATGTATACTAACGCTCCGACTATCATAAGAAACTCGACGAACTTCAGAAGAGCACTGGCACCAAGGATGAATGGCTCTTGACTCACCGCGTCGACCTGCACAACACTCTTCGCAAAGCAGCCACGGAAAAGGCATTCGCGGGAACGATAAAGATTCACACTGCAAGCAAGGTGGTCCACGCGGTATGTACATGCCTGATACTATCTCGGCCTACTTAACTGACAATACGAAGGACGCAGAAAAGGGTGAAATTACTTTGGCGAGCGGAGTCAAACACGGAGGTGACTTACTAATCGGAGCAGATGGTGTCCATGTGTGTTACATCTTCGCCCTGCCTGTAAAGAACCTTACTAATGTTGTATAGTCCAAGGTTGTTTGCTCCGTTGCAGGAAGTCCTCCTGTCCGTGTGAGTACAAAACAAAACGTATTCCGATTCCTGGTACCGATCGACAAGCTCATGGCCAACCCCATCACCGGGCCCTTTTTCGAAAAGCTTGGTTTCGACTGTCAACACGTCTTTACTACTAGAGATCGCAGAATGGTGGTCTACCCATGCCGGAATGCCAAGTTGCTCAACATCGTCGCTATGCACCCGACTGAAGATGCTGGCCTCGACTCAGAGTCCTCGTGGCTGGCAGGGGGAAGAGTGGAGGATTTGCTCGAAGTCTACAAGGAGTTTGGACCTGAGCTTATCGAGATGTGCAGGATCGGCGAAGACCTGAAACTGTGGAGTTTGGCTACGAGAGACCCCCCGACTCAGTTCTACAAGGGCAGAACTGTGCTGCTCGGTGACGCAGCTCATCCCATGCTCCCACGTAAGTCAGCACAATGGTATTTTGTTATCATAGCACCGTTAACAGTATCTTAGATCAAGGACAAGGTGGAGCGCAATCATTCGAAGATGCCGCAGCTCTCGGGATCTTGTTCCCCGTCGACACGAAGGTGGACGATGTCCCTCAGCGGCTTGAACTTTACAACAAACTCCGCTATCCACGATCCGTGACTGTGATGTTCATGTCAAAGATCAACGATGAGAGGCGCGGCGAGATGATGGACGATCTTCGCAAGTTTGTCCCCAATGCGGAACTCCCTCCCAATATCTTCCCTTATCTGTGGAATAACTTCGTCCTTGATGACGCGAAAGAGGCTCTTGCAGCAGCAGCAGCCTAATCGCCAAGTCTAGTCAGAGATAGTGTCTATAGTGATATGGAAAAGATCTGTTGTAAATTATGTCACCAATGTCCTTCTCCTCATTTTACAGATAACTGTTCCGTGCATGTCATGTACACGATTTGATGATATCCGTACTTCATCCAGTTATTCATAACTTCGGCTCAAATTTAAATAATAGTATGAGTGATGGCCACTAAAATCCGTACTTCGCACGCTCAATATGTCATGATACGGATAATCTGATTATTGATAGTGGCTCGCGGTGCCATACTCTCCCGCGACTCAGTATTAAAAAGTCGTTCAATTCTCAATGTGCATCCATAGATGGAAAGTCTAAACCCGAGGCCAGTGTACCATTCTCGCTTCGGATACATCAACCGTAGCCTTTGGCTTACAAATGCCGAGTGGGCGCCGGATCAGGGTCACTTCGGGGCCGACTCCACCGGATCGCTATGACATGCAGGGAAGCTTATTGGGAAGCGCAGCGAAGTACGGCTCTGCATTTAGAGGGGGATCCACTGACATTAAGGCCGTCAGTTTATATTTACAGCGTCTAGTGATAGAATAAGGGCCACTACCAGTCTCATCGTAATTGGCGCTACATAGCAACATTTGACAGCTTCGCAAAAAGATCATTGATCAGTATGACAGTCACTGCACAGCAACTCGATGAGACTTTGTCCTCGGCCAATTTGGCTAAGGACAAGTTTACGCCCATTGATCATTCCAACATCCCATTCGAGGAGGAAGAATGGCCTGTTATAATAATTGGCTCCAGCATGGTTGGAAAGACTCTTGGTCTTCTACTCGGGTATCATGGGTAAGACCAAATATTGAGTGCCTATGGTTGGATCAGCAAGCTAACCCTGAGTCTCAGTATCAAGTCGGTCTCGTTTGATCGTCACTCCAAAGCCGGAGCTCATCCGCGGGCAGCAGGTCTCAATTTTCGCACCAGCGAAATCCTCCGGCAATTGGATTTGGAGCAGTTCACTCTAGAGCAAAGTGGCAAAGAGTTTGATCTCAACGCCGGTATGCTTATCGTGGAGAAACTTGTGGGTGGTAAAGTTATAAAGCACCTTCAAG
Organism: Fusarium udum; assembly: GCA_013186905.1. Lineage (NCBI taxonomy): Eukaryota > Fungi > Ascomycota > Sordariomycetes > Hypocreales > Nectriaceae > Fusarium > Fusarium udum. Next base: position 14,545 of record JAAQPG010000036.1, read on the forward strand.
AGCATGATCCTGAGCATGTGAAGAGCTTTACCCCCTCCAACTGGGTATGGATATCGCAAAGAATGTTCGAACCCATCTTGGGCCAGAATGCCGACAAGTTCAACAGCGAGCAGCGCCATGGCCACCAGGTCCTTCTGTACGAGGAACAGGAGGACCATGTTATTGTTGTCGTCAAGGATCTGAACACTGGCAAGATCAAGAAATACAAAACGCCTTATGTCGTTGCATGCGACGGCAACCGAAGTGCTACCCGCCAGAATGAGGGTATCAGCTGGGATGGCCCAGGTATTCTTCGAAACAGTCTTGGAGTCAGCTTCAAGTCAGACTTGAGTCCTTTCATCGGCAAGAGAATGGTTCACGGAGTTGTCTACGTGGCAAACAAGGACATCGGGGGAGGGTTTAGATTGGAGAACGAGGGCAAGCAAGGCATCATCATGGTTAACAATGTCGGAAGCAAGACCAGTTTCGAGCCTGGAACGGTCACAACAGACGATGCTAAACAGTACTTTTATCAGCTGTCAGGTTTGACTCCTGATCAGGTAGATCCCCAGATCGTATCGATGAACTACTGGACAATGGCAGCATACACTGCTGGACGCTTTGAGAGCAAGGGGGGTCGTGTTTTCCTCGCTGGAGACTCCGCACATACCATGCCGCCTACAGGAGGCCTGGGTGGCAACACTGGGATAGCTGTTCGTTGGACCTCCCCTATTCCAGATGCAATGCTAACAGATACTGTGACAGGACGCTCATAACCTCGCATGGAAGTTGGCATACGTCCTATCTGGGAAGGCCTCGCATTCACTGCTTGCCACGTACAACATTGAGCGGCAACCGATTGATGAGTTCACCGTCACCCAGGCGTACAATCGGTTTCAAAACAGAATCGCTATGCAGCAACCCCCGGCTTCAGAAGCCCCAGACGAGTCTATTGAGTTAGGGTTCAGATATCCTATCGGAGGAGCGTTTGTCCCAGAGGAGAAGTACTCAACTCCCAAGGAGCTCTATGATGATCCGGCTTTCCCTTCAGCCGTTCCTGGATCTCGATTCCCCCATTCCTATCTCGACGATGTGTCATCCGGCAAATCTATCTCAACGATTGACTTGGTAAAGAGAAACTTCGTTCTTGTCACGATAGACCCTGACTCCCCTTGGGCTGCCGCCGCGCGTAAGACTTCAATCGAGGTTGATGCATATACCCTGAACGCGACGTCATCCCCGTATAGAGATTCGAGTGGGGATGTTGAGAAGAAATGCCGTCTAAAGCCAGGGGAGGCGATCTTGGTGCGACCTGATGGGTTTATTGCTTGGCGAGGCACGAGGGTTGATGGTGGACATGAGGAGAAGTTGAAGGATGGAATCAATGAAGTTCTGAGAAAGTAAACCAATCTTAGTGATTGGACCAGTATCTATTATAGATTCAGCTTCTTGCAGCACAGTCAAATCATAGTTCAGAAAGTATTTTATTGGGAAAGTCCAGGAGATTCCGTCTACGTATCGCATGCTGGGAGTAAAGCCATTCTGTTTAGGGCCATGAAATATCTTTCTATGTCACGGTTCACAATTAATTGGTTCATCGTGTTCCTCTGTTTGATGTGTATGGTATGTGGCATATCTACCTAAGCCCTTCCTACTCTGAACATGATATACACAGGCGCTACATGGGCTCAAAAAGCTCTCCATAGGGGCCCATATCCTAATTGAAGAGGTCATCAAGGAATGCGCACTTAAGCTTCATGGGTTGCACCGCAACAGCGCGAAATGCTGGGGTCGGATATAGCTTCTAACAAGCACGGCAATTTCCGTTCCAATCGGGAATTGAGCATTCGCATCGATTCGATTTCTTCTGGGGTAGTCTTAGAGATGAAATTGGTCGCCTCATTGGCTAACGGCGAGTGCCCATCGAGGGGATTGTGGTCCCGAGCCGGTTCTCCATCTGGCACCCGCCGGCGGAATGGCCTAGCCCAGCGGCCCCACGTTCGTGGACGCAAGCTGATCCAGTTTAACGGACTTAACAGAATAAAGGCGATAGTGGCATATCAGCTACAGTTCTATAAGTCAGGTAGTGATTCAGGGGACCAAGGCTGATACAACAGCATTTTTCTCTAACAGACAATTATTGTATTACTCAAACACCGGTATCATGTCGCTCAAAATCAATGGCTTTGATGTTGACGTCACCCCAGTCATCGCACCAGGGGCTAAAGAGGCAGGCCCTTATGACCCCCTAAATCCTTCAGTGACAGTCCTACCCAAGGGCCACAAGAGGACCCCGGCGAACAAGGCTTTTGAGGTCGACACAATTTTCGAGAAGGATATTGTTCTTCCCATGAGAGATGGCGTCAAGCTGTACGCTGATGTCTTTCGACCCAAGACTGACGAAAAGGTTCCAGCTGTCCTCATCTGGAGTCCATATGGCAAGACTGGAAATGGTAAGTTCTCATGCACAGATAAGGTTGAAATTTCTAACAGTCGTGGCAGGACCTCATGGTCTCGGCATGATTCCTGGCCGATTCGGTGTGGCTGAAGATCAAGTCAGCGGCTATGAGAAGTTCGAAGGACTGGACCCTGCTGTCTGGCCAGCTAGGGGATACGCTATCATTAACGTTGACCTGCGTGGGTCATGGGACTCCGAGGGAATTATTCCGTAAGTTATATTTACTTCTGAGCCCGATACTGTGAAAGATCCACTAACACGATCGATTAGGTGGGTCGGCAACCAAGATGGTCAAGACGGATATGATGCCATCGAACACGTCGCCAAGCTTGACTGGTGCACCGGCAAGGTCGCCCTCGGCGGCAATAGTTGGCTCGCCATGGTTCAGTGGCAGATTGCTTCTCAGCAACCTCCTTCACTCGCGGCTATTGCCCCATGGGAAGCCAATGCGGACTTTTATCGCGACACTCTTGCCCGTGGTGGCGTACCGTATCCCTACAGTGCCATGTGGAAGCTTCTACAGGATCTCATGGTTGGCCGCAATGCTGCCGAGGCGCCCATCACGATGCTGGAGAAGTATCCTCTATTCAACGATTACTGGGAGGATAAGAACGTCAAGCTGGAGAAGATCCAGGTCCCTACCTACGTTCTAGCGAGCTTCTCAACGGCGCTCCATACTACTGGCTCTATTCGTGGTTATCATGACATTTCTTCCAAGGATAAATGGTGAGTTTCAATTTGGCCTTGGGAACCGAATACTGATGTTTCGATAGGCTCCGGATTCATGCTAAGCAGGAATGGTCCGACTTGTATCATCCTGACAGTGTTGATGATCTGAACAAGTTCTACGACTACTTCGTCAAAGGCGTTAAGAACGATTGGCCAAGCACCCAGAAGGTCAGAGGATCCTTAGTTGGCTTCAATCTGGTAAGTTGCTTCCTGCCTTGTTACAAAGCCGAGATCCAGTTCTGACACAAATCAGCCCAACATCAGCAATGTTCCCCTCGAATCATACCCTATCCCCAACACAAAGCACACAAAGCTCTACCTCGGTCAAGGCGAGAAGCTTGAAACAGCCTCACCAAAGGCTCCAAGCACCGTGTCGTATGATGCAGCGTACCTCTCCAAGCACCCTCTTGAAGGCGGTGAGGAGGTACTCTTCAGGTACAGGTTCACCAAGAAGACATGGCTTATTGGCTACTCGTGGCTCAACATCAGCATCTCCAACGATGGCGATGATGATATTGACGTTTTTGCTCAGCTTGGCAAGCAGGATGCTTCAGGAACTCAGTTGGTCAACATGAACGTTCCTTTGAAGGACCTCATTCCTCCTGTCGAGAAGCACACAGACGCGGCAGACACCTGTTTCCTCAAGTACCTTGGTCCCACAGGCTCTCTGCGAGGTAGCCATGCTGTGACGAAGGTGACGCCTAAGCCTGGAAGGTTCACTGGCGACTGGCCTGAGTATACCAACACCAGTCGAAAGGCTATTCCTGCTGGCACTGTTGCCAAGCTGGAGGTTCCCATCTGGCCTACTGGCATCATATTTGAGGAGGGAGAGTATCTGACTTTGAAGGTGTCGGGCCATTATATGAGTTTCATGGAATTTGACTTCTTGTACGGAGCTGCTCATGCGAATAAGGGTCGTCATACCATTCATATTGGTGCCGACTCTGACAGTCATTTAGTGGTTCCTCTACTAGACCCTCTGGCTTAGATTGTGTTAAGTGGATAGATTTACAGTTCATTTCCGTCTTATTCAACACGAAATCGCTATCTGATATTATATATTTTCTTTCTTGCTTGACAAGGCAGAACTAGAGAACATGGAAATTTGAAAATGTGATGTCTTACTGCATACCCTGGGTCTTTGACTGTGTATAAGACCACTGTTCGCGTTCTCGTGCCGATGTTACGGCATACGTTTCACAAGGAGAAAATAATGTTTCTTAGTCGAAGTCGCTGTCTTGGTGAGCACCGCCAATCTTATTATTACTAACGCGTCCTCAGAATGATGAGAGAAATCACGTCGTTGGGAACAACAGAAAGTATAGAAGCTTGCTTCAGATTTTCTGATAAGACGCGTAGTGATGTTTCCGACATGTGTTCAGAAACTTGAGAATGAAGTATATAGAACAAACCTGGGCCTTTTTTTAAATTCGTAGTTGAATCTGCTCTCGTAGCAGAATTAAGCTCAGGCAATGACATTAGCAAAGGTGTTTACATCACATATTCAAGAAGACAACTGCGAAGTTGAAGATATATAAACTCAACCTATTGACTATTTGAGAGCTCCGATCGCTCAAGAGCGCCATTCCATCAGCCGTGTTTACCCTGATGCTCAGGCCGTGTCCCATTCACACTACAGAAATCTCTTAGCACCATAATGCTGGTGGACATAAGCGGCCTTGGCCCGAATCCATGGTCCGACCACAAGCAAGACAATGGTAAAACCAGCTAGCAAAGCCCACTGAATGATCGCCATTTGCAGAAACATCTTCTCCACGCCGACCCTGGCAAGCCAGTTGGAAGCCGTCTTTGTCAGCCCGAAGGGAATGATATGAGTGACAGTGTTCATCAGAGCTGTGACCTCGGCCGCATCATAAGGGTAGCTATCGATACCGTAGGATAGTACAGAGGTAGGAATGAGCATGAGACTGGCGGTTTGCATCGCATAGCCAACAGCTGGTCCTACATAAGAACCCTTTGTGTAGGTGTAACCAAACAGCAATAGGCCTGATGACGAGAACAAGAAAGGGACTACCATAGTAATCAGTCGGTATTCAGGCATATGCTTGCCCTTTCGGCGGCCGATAAACGAGGACACGGTGTCGGTCAATGGTCCAGCGATGGGAAAGGCAATGGCTACACCAACTAAACTCGTGCACGCCCAGTTGCCAAGTTCAGCAGGACCCCAGAGGAAAGGGGGCACAGCGAACAGCTGGTTGGAGATTACAGAGATAGTTGCGACCCTGCAGAAAGTCAGACATGGATTCGATAGTAGAAGGGCGGTGATACTTACCAAGCTAGTACAATTCCCCACATACCCGCAGAGAGAATCACGATGGGATCAAGCATGAACTCGATCTGCAGCAAGAACGAAAGAAACCACTGTCTCAACCCACCGCCTCGCACGTGGGGATGTCTCAAGTAGAAAGAGTTCTGCTTCCACGTAGTAAGCGAGCTCTGGGTGCGACCAAGGCCAGTGGTCTGGTCAAGGATATCGGCGTCGACATCAGCACCAGTAGCGCCAGCTTCAATCTCGACATTGAAAGCAGTCTCCGGGCAGAAGAACGCCAAAGTGAGAAAGTTGAAGCCGCTGAGAATAGCGATGAGAATAAAGAACCATTTCCATCCTTTGGCTTCGATCAGGTGCCCGGCGATAAGAGGTCCGAGCTGAGATCCGGTACAGAGACTCGCGGCATACAGGCCCATTGCTTTGGAGTAGTTCTTCTCCAAGAAGATTTCTGTGATAAGAGGCGTCAGAGGATGGCTGGTATTGAGACCAATGGGGTTATATCTTACCTCCTACGACAGCGGGACCAACAGCTTGGACGGCGCCAGCACCAAAAGCGCCTAGGATTCGACCACCGAGAAGGCTGTTCATCGAACCCGCTTGCGAACACCAGATGCATCCAGCCATGAACATTATTTGGGATGCTAGCAGGACCGGTCGTTTACCAATCACCACAGCTGTTGGAATCCATATGAAAGAACCCAAACCGATGCAGAGTACAGAGTATGCGACGATATCGCCCGCTTTGTCGTAGTTGCTATGAAAGTCGTAGACGAGAGGAGTCAATCCGGCAGAAATACCGGCCTGTTCAGTCGCAATGGTTAGTTCAAGGAGATCGTGGATGGCGGACTTGGGGCAAAATACCGAATAGAAGTTACCGCAGAATACCATGAAGCAAAGATTGGCCAGGACCATCAGCTTGAGGCTCCGATTCCATGTCTGTAGGCGACGGTTAGCAGTTGCATATGGAGTAAAAGGGGCAGCTTACTTTGGGATGGTCTCGCAGTTCTTGAGCTGCTGGACTGCTTGAGGCTCGGCTGGTATTCTCCACTCTCGAAACTTCTGCTTTTTCTGTGCTTGCGGAATCCATCTTGGTGTGCTGCCGATACTGCTTTGTAGAATCGTGATGTGGTGAATTGTCGAGCAGGATAAAGGGAGATGTAGTATCATAAATAGTTTCGTGATTGCAGAGGATTGACGCGCGGGTACCACTTCGGTTACCCCACGCGAGTTTATTGAAAGGGAGTAATTTGAGGCTATGCTAACTCGCTTCGATCAAGCTTGGAAGTCGTGTACTACTCTCAAGCCATTCACATGTTTATCAATTAGCTTTCTCGCACAAATACTTTCCCAATTATGGTGCAGGTTAATTGCAGGCATCGTGCACGTCCAGACTAACTGCCTCAACACCTACATATACAATACCTACATCATATCGAGACGTGTAAGCACTGCTACAGCCTTCAGACGACTTGTAACTTTCCAGCTTTTGACAGCTACATGTCACATGATTGAGAGGTCTCAGCTGCAGGGTTGTTAATCTGGGGTACGCTTTAGCGCACAACGATTTCCCCACGATCTGTCGGCTCCACGTTGAAGGAGACGACAACACTTTGCGGGGGACAAGGGTAATCGGAAATTCAACTGTCTTTCCGAGCATCAATCATGCGCTCTTTATAATCACTAGTTCACAACAGAACTGACCGCCAATCTACTTGGAAGTCGTTACACCAAAGTCCCCGCACATCTTCTTCACAAGTAACTTCGTACTATACAACGCCACCTGCAAAATGGGTATCAACCGAGTCGTCCAGTTCCAGTTCAAGACCGACACCAGCAGCGATGCCATCGACAAGGTCAGTACCAAAATATTCATCCTCAAGGCGTGAATGTTAACCCTGTCTTTAGGTGTCCGCCAAGATCCAGGAGATGAGGGACAAGTGCTTGCATCCTGACTCTAAAAAACCTTACATCCAGTCTATTCAAGGTGGCGCTGATAGTGCCCCAGAGGGCCTTCAGGTGAGATCATTCATGACGTTCATTTCGACCAACATCGCTAACTGCAATAGCAAGGTATCACTCATGCATTTGTCATCCAATTCGACAGCCCGGAGGATAGGGACTACTACGCGCTCAAAGACCCAGCCCACCTCGCTGTCGTGGCAGAGCTGGGCCCTTTGGTAGAGAAGGTTCAGATTATTGACTTGCCAAGGAATGATTGAGGAAAGGTTGCGTTGTAACTACCATTATGTATCAGGATCGTCTCTTCGTAGCAATCTTACAGAGCCATGGCCGCAATAAAAAGTCCTCAAACCTTAGCACTACATAGTCCTCCATTGTCAAAGATCGTGAAGACATTTATTTGGCATATTATTGCAGGATTTTGCTAAGTTCATAGCCCTTCTCAGCATGCATTTACGGTGTCACAGTGTTGACCACATCGTCTTCAGCATTGTGAACAGTTTAACCAGTCTATTTCTAGAGAAATAAAAATCTATCAATCTATCTAATGCTGAGCGGCCTTGGCGGAAACGGCCTTTGAGGCCTCACGCTGGCTTATGCGATCAGCCCAGGCCGCCACATTCTTCCTGGAGTCGATGAGTTCTCCAAGGTTCAATCGATTCCGGAGAAACCCTAACCAGGGGACATGAAAGAGGTCAATGAGACTGTAGTCCTACACAAATGGGTCAATATTTGACAGAGAGCTTTATACGCGCTTTGGGGGTCGCAAACCTTGCCAGCCAGGTACTCTTGACTCTGCAGTTGCTTCTCATAGAGGTCAAGCGTGGTGCTGAGCAAATTCTTTTGCTGGTCAACTATTGCTTGGTCGGTGTCTCCGAGGTTAAACATTCTAATTAGTCATGGGTGAGCCTTCAAGCGAAGCTTTGGTTCTTTTATTGGTTATCTTACTTTTTGAAAATGAGCTCAAATCCAAGAGTGGAGACAGCAGGCTCAAAGTAAGCGTATTCCACGCTAGCAGCTTGTTCAAAAACTGCCAAAGCTTCGGGGTCATCGCTAGGCGGGCCAAGATGGGAGTTGTGCTTCACGGCCAGGTATCTAGCAATGGCTCTGGACTCAAAAATCTCGATTCCGTCGTCTTGGAACACTGGGACCTTGGCGAATGGATGATGGTCTCTGACATATTCCGGGTCCTGTCTTGGTGTAAGCTGCTGGCCTCACCGCTGCGGGGGATGCCTTCACTGACGTGGTGCTGTCCCTTAGAGAGATCAACTACTTTCAATTCATACTCGATGCCTAGCTCTTCCAACGTGAGTAGGACCCTCTGGGTACGAGTCGAAGCAGCTATTCCGAGAACGGTTGGGGTCATGTTGGAAGAAGTGAACAAAATGTATGTTTACAAGACAGGCACGCGATTGAGTGATGGAAAATTGATTGCAATAAGGCTTAAGCATTAGCAGGTATATGAGCTATTAAATTTCAATGTAGATCATATCAATCCTGATCGGAAATACGGAATGGAACGTGAACGCTGTGAACCAGCGTGGAGCCGATGGAGCCGAGAGGACAGGCATGTCACGAGGCACGTGATAACCTGTCTTTTAGATAGATATCCTTACTACCTCTAGTGACTAAAAGACGGCCTGCTTACGATCGGTGCCGATTTTGAATAGTTAGAATATGTGACAGTATAAAGACCGTGGAACATCCGCATCGGACCTGGCATTGTACTGGCCCGTCGCAACTGAGCTGGTTGTCAGCAATATTCTTAATCATATTCATAGCTTGGAATTTCTGTCATTTTCACGCATGCAAACCACTAGAACGTGTTTCAATCAGCCATAACTACTAGTAGAATACATCCTCAATGCTTAGAATGAGCTATACACTATGTGAACTTTTCGTAACACCTCGGAATCACCCATGGATCGCATTAGACGTCTCTCGCAGCCGCACCAAGATTTGAGCATACGCATTACTGATCCCCCAACCCTTCAGTGACCTCATAAGCACCACCGCATCGTCCAACAGCTTAGTTCTGCCGTCTGCACAAAGCAGATTCCCGATGCCCGGCAACTTGACTCGGCTCCACCCCATCTCGATCCACGAGTTGGTCTCCATCTGGTCCAGAGCCTTCGGGCCAAGCACCACAGCTGGAGCCGTGCGCGAGAACAAAAACCCGTCGAGTTGCCGTTCACTTAGTGCTGAGTAAAGCCACAGAACCAGCACGGCCTGGAGAAGCGATACTGGTGTCCCGAAGTGCGATGACCGGCTTGAGCGCACTACGTGGAGGATGCGCGCGGCGTAAAAGCATCCAAGCCTTCCTTGTCCGGACGAAGCTCTCCACCTATCACTAATCACCGCCCAGTCTTTGTTGTCAAGCTTTCCGTATATACATCGAATAATGGTTGGAATGAGATTCTGGACTGGCGTGTTGTGTGTCATCAAAGCAGTCAGTGCCATGATCTTGTGGGTTGTCGAAGCCTTGGCTTCATCAACAGATTGTTCCATCTGGTCGGCCTCGATCAGATTCAGAAGATCAGTCAACACATTCGACGCCAGTAATTTATCGTGGTATGAGAAACCCGGGGAACCAGGCTGGTCTGCACTTCTATCCTTTACGACGTTGGTGAGATGTTGCAGCATAACCTGTTTGCCCAAGGTGTTTGTTTTAGACCATACGAATCGCCAGCTATCTTCCGAGATGACGCGCTCCATCGTTGGAAGTCCACCAGTACCAGAGTTTTCTCCTCACGTCAGTACAGATCAGATGAGTCTTATGGATTGGAACTTACCAACAGCAGGAAAGTTGGCCCAGCACTGGGCAGTCGATGCTCCCCAACGGTCATCCGGCTGAGGAAGGGATATCTGCAGTTCAGACAGTCTCATAAGGCTCGTAAGGTCAAAGTGTGAACTGAATGCAGAGTCCAAGAGCTAGAAAGTTCGTTACTCAGTACAGGGCTAGCCAAATGTCACAGTCATTGACTCACCCAGATGGCAAAGCCTGCCCGTCGCCGTTCCTCGTCAAGCAGCCAGATCTGCCACTTCTGAGCATGCGGCAACTGAAGTTGAGCGAACTTGTCGACGGGAAACATGTTTGTAAAGAGGCGCTTTCGTCGTCCGAGAGTTACAGGTAGAGCTTGCAGGAATTCGCCGATCTCCAGAGACCTCCGTTCACCACCATAGAGCAGGCCGATATGGTTCAGCAGAATAGTCTGTGACATCCAAAGCTCTCTCCCGTTGGAGTTTTGGCGTTCACACTGTTTCTCAATCAGCCTTGGATCCAAGGTTCTCCTTCCGCTAGAGTTACTTACCATGGTTGAGCATTGTCGTCGAATAGTCTCATGCATTGCCCTCGAGCACGCCTGGGCATCTTTGATGCTCGAAAAGTGCGCACCGATAGCGGCCACTGTAAAAATAAGTAACCAGTGCCGTTTGGACGAAGAGAAGGTCGACTTGTGCAAAAAAGGCATAACAGGGTGAAAGTACTCAAAGTACAGTTGGACCCAAGCGTTTAGTACTGGGGTTGGCGGAATAGCCAAGTTCCTAAAATGCGGGAAATTGCAACCTTTCTGTATCTCTGCTGCTGCCTCGGCAACATTCTTGGCCACTTCCTCGGAGATATCATCTACGTGTGCGAGATTCTCATGATCGACGTCCTCAGCCGTCAGGTGAGACAGGTCTGGAAAGTTGAGCTGCGCGTCCAGCTCAATTGACACGGCGACATATTCTCTGGGCTCAACCGCATCCCTATCAATAGCGGGGGAGTGGCTGCGGCTGTATAGCTCTGCCACAGCTGATTGATCGACCAGGGAAGAGGCTGGTGTAAGTTGTGAGACGATGGGTTGCTGGGGGGCTTTGAAGCCTGCGTGGTCGAACCACAGTTCGTTGATCACGTCGAGGGATGCATCGTTCTGATGAAAGAGGGGCGCAAATGATTGATCGGCGCCGTAGTTAAGCCATCCATTAGTGTTGAAGGCATCACCGAGTAACATTGAAGGTAATGGTGCCGGCATTATATTTGCAGAGAAGTTTGCCAATATGTCGTCAGTATCGAAGAGCATGTCAGCAGGGCCATGTTGATGGCTTTCATATCCGATAGATGAGCTATTCTGAGCATCAAGCTGTGGGTCAATAGCTTGGACATTGGCATTGAGTTCGTCGGGCATGAATGGATCATGGGCGGGAGAAATGTAGTGTTGGGCATAATCGGGCTTATTCGAGCCCTTATCTTGCACGGTTGCTGGAGGTGAGAGCGGTGAGTTTCTGGTGTTGACAGTGACATTGATGCTTTCCATAACCTCAACATTGACCGGAGCCTTTTCTCGATTGCGTTTGCTCGTCGGCCTATCTGAGCCAGCCTCGGACATTTTTCGCTTCGCATGAGGCTCGTAGTAGCAGTCATTGTCTTGTTGCCGACATCTTTGGCATGGATGCTCGCCGTCGCATCTCACCTTTGATGCGCTGCATGGTTTGCAAGCTTGCGATACTCTACGGCGATCATTTGGACGATCGCGGCTGTCTTGACGGTCCGTGGTCAGATGTAGGGTTGTGTGATGACGAGCAAGAGAGTCGCTAGAGCGGTCAGCGCTTGTGCAGCCCCCAGGCGGTGCAGGTAGGTCGGTAGGTCGCAAGCAGGTCGACAGGGCAGGGCTTACTCACACGCGACCAAAGCTTTGTCCACATTCGGAGCATGTGAAGGGCTTCTCTTTTGTATGGGTGCGCAGGTGTCGCTGGTAGTGTTCCTTGCGCTGAAAGGGGAGATTGCACGTCTCGCATGAGAATTCTGGCTGAGCGCTAGGCGGGCTCATGATTGTGCTACGTCTCAAGCTGTGCGTCTACGTCCACGGTGATTAACGAAGGCGCTCAGGCGTGAAGCATGAGAAACAGTTGTGTCAAAGACGTCAAAGTTTGGGGGAAAAGGGCTGGACTCTATTCGATGATCTGTTACCCCGGATTAGATCACCTGCATGCTCCACTTATTACCCCGGAATTTAGCACATTTGACTTCAGATGAGTAATTCGGAAATCGGAAGTCTTCCGATGGCCTGCTTTATGAGGAGGCCCGGAGACGTGTCTCAACTTGGTCTAGTGTAGTGAGTGGCTGTGAATCTGGCTCGGAGTTTTGGTTCAGATAACAATTACTAAGCGGCATGGGGTATAAGCATAATCCGGACAACAAAAGTTACCCTGGAGCACATAAATAATAATGCTTCAATGACATAAATTTGTCTTAAAGCTGCTTTAGGCCTTCTCACGTTAATACCAGTAACAATACTAACATCACATCACTCAGAGCCGCTCGTAATCTACTTAACAAGGGGTATTTAAATTAAATCCTTATGTTAACACTATAACGCTAGATGTCATAATTTTAAAAAGTTTCAGCAGTAAGATCCGATCTTTGTTCAACTTAGGAACCCCTTTAGAACCAATTACTATAGTGGTCTAGACAACATAGAGCCTCCCAGAGAACCCTTCATTAATAACACTATTACTGCCAGTTCTGATATAATCTTAGGGCGCCGAACGGGTGAAGCGTAGGCAGTCAACTGGGCCACGATAGTTGAACTTAAGTGGACATGCATAGAGTGTCATATTATGAAGACATCATACAGTAGAAAGAAGCAATAGCTGGAACTCCTGGGGCATACAAAAGACCTCCTTTGGAGGCAAGAAATTCACTGGGGGACAATAAGGGCATCGCTAATGTTAATTAATCCATAAGAAGCTTTACTTTAGACCCGCTATTCCCCATAAGCCAGGAAGCCTCATATTGTCAATAAAAGAGATAACAAGTTTTAAAGCATAACTTGAGTATCTTGGAAAGTCTGGTATGATGCTTCAGACAATTGCAGTCTGCCCGGGTTAGATGTGAATGTGGAAAGTATCGACGAGTAGCTTCGACAATAGGTGTAATGATTCATCAACCGGTGGTGCTGTATTCTAACGCGCTAGGTCCAGTAACAGGTTCCAAAAATCGATTCCATATTAGTCTTGGCAGAAAGTCTCAGCTAGGCCATTGACCTTCAAGATCACAGTTCAGACGAGGCTCCCAAGATCTGCATTGTTGACGATCTCTGGACTCTCCGTCGTTTCAGCTTCTGCCAAGGCCCGAATGGGGGAATGGCTTGGCTTAAGATGTCACGAGACGGGCGTGCTGATCAGCGGATAAGAAAAAGGACCCTTGCGCCATTCTGCCGTATCATCGTGTTTCTGACTCTCAGCTGTCATGTCAGTTGTCATTCGGTTCGGAAGATTTCAACCGATCTCATGAACGGAGCCGATCACTTGGCGGGGTAAACCCTTCTTGTCATCAACAATCATTAATCTTGAGATACGCTATCTAATTACTACGGAATGAGATTGGAAATGGACTAGACTAAACATTACATCTGGTATCTTCTACACGCCGAACGAAAATGAGAAACAGCTAATCTACACAACCCTGAACTCGACTGTCTTCTTGATCACATTGCCCTTGAGGTCCATATCCTCCAGGTTAATTGACCCGTCGCCTTGTGAGGAACCGCCCTCAATGATATGATCTGTAGAATCATTCCGTGTCTTGTGAGTGCGCGTGCCTCCGTCGACACCGACGACATGCTCTGTTCTATTTTGGGCAAAGTCATCCTTCTGGGTTGACGTGAAGCGACCAGGTTGACTGCTCTGGTGGATATAGCGATCACGAGAGGAGGGGTAATCCTGGGTTCCGTTGAACTTGAGTTTGGATGAAAGAAGATCGATGCTACAGACGTTAGATCAATGACTAAAAAGGTACGTGAGAATGGAGAAGGGCTTACTATAGCACCATGGAGTAGAGGCAGAAGATGGCGTAGAAGAACCGGTCCAGTTGGGTAGCAATGTTCTCCGCCGTCTGACCTGCCGTCTTGAATGAATGCGTCACAGCGCGAAGCGTACCCTGCAGAGCCAGAAGAGCGACTCTTATTTCCGTGCTTCGGGCCAAGTATTGGAAAAGACCACCACTGCGCGCAATCTCGGCAGATGAAGTCTTGGCCGATGTAAAGAGAACGATGAGGAAGTATGCGCTGAGGCATTCGAGCAACGCGATGAGACCAAAGTAGGCGATGTGGATATGGTTGATGGTAGTCAAGAGATCCTCATTGCCGGCGAGGATTGATTTGACTCGGAAGGTGATGATGACGACGCGAACGACACAGATACCGGCAATGCCTGACCAGAAAAGCGACATGAAGACCCTCCATCGCGTACCTCGAAGGACTCGTTTCAGGATGATGTAACTGTAGAAGAGAAGACCGGCTTCTTGCAGCTAGTAACCGTCAGCTCGGCACCACCAATAGAGTCACGCATCAATCATACCAGCCAGAAAATATCAGCAAACACCGACGCGATCGCAAGCATCATAGCAGGATGCTTCTGGTAATACACGTAGTAGCACAATCCATTAGCGATAGCGCCCGCCGCTGACGAAAACATGGGCACCGCGGCGAGGAGCGTCCAATTGGTGATACCGCAGACGAGACACCCCAGCAAGACATTGCCCATGCAGATGGTCATCAAAATAGACCAGCTGAGCTCAAAAAACACCGGCACCGCTGCATCCGCCATTGTCGATCAAGGTAACGTCGAAAGGTGGTATGGGTGGTAAGAAAGAACGAGTAATGGAAAAGTCGGAGAAAATAGAAGGCAAAAAAAAGAAGGAAAAAGCAATGTGACACTGATGGCGTTAAATGAAGATCTTGGCCTCGATGATCACCCTCCTTTCCAGCTAGTTGGATCTCAGCTGCACTGCTGTCATATCGTAAAGTTCCCGATAATCCCTCGTAAAAGGAAAGAGGACGATTAGTTTTTGACCATTGTAAATTAGAGAGGGATACCCTTGATTCCAATGGCGTCGGATACAGTGCACTCCGCGGCAAGAGATTGGCTCGTTGGTCTGCAAGAAACATCAGTGCTCAGGCTATTCTGACAAGTGAGTGACGGGTTCTCCGCAAGTGGCAGCCCAACCCATGGGGAGGCGTCAACGGTTGGGTACATCGGTTTCGAACTAACGAGCTTGGTCAAACGAGCAGCGCGTCCAGCTAATCCCGTTGTGTAAGGTCTTGACTCGTGGTTATGCGCGGGGAGAAATGAGGGGGAGAGAATCGAACACGCATGTACTTAAAGTTTTGACTTCGGCATCTGGTCTAGGCATTTTTCGCTTTCCTTGTCGGTAAGGGGCAAGGTTGAGAAGCCGGGGTAGATCGTTAGTCTTATTTTCAGCCCTCCTTTACGGGAATTCGTATCAGGATGTGAACCCCTGTTTGTCTGGAATGAGCTGGACCAAACTCTATCGTCCCCCTTCTCTCCTGATGATTTTTAGTCGGAGGATATTGTGTTGCTTTTTGGGCTGGGCTAATGCACAAAATGCCTGATTGCATCATGCCATGTGTTCAATTGCAGGGCTGGTGATAGGGATAGAAAACGCCAGAGGCAGAGATCTAGAATGATTGAGGGCGACTAGCTAACCGAGTGACCCGTCTCCCGATGTGATCAGTGCCCACGGAATGTGGGTGGGTGCGCAGCCGAGTTGCCGTCCGATCAAGGACAAGGCGTCTTGTTCATGCATCAGCACGTCTCAAAGATAAAGGAATCCTTTAACTCAATCCTTTGCATTAAATACCTCTTCCCTCTTCACACCATCTCCGTCGCAGCATTTCCAGCACAACCGTTATAACCGTTGCATTCTTCTGGTTCCTGGGGTAGAATCAATTCTAGACCCGGGGGAAAATGCCTGATGATAACCTTGTTTCCCCCCTCCCGTGGCGTTGCCCGTGTGATAGGCGAAAAGAAAAGACGCAAGCCACAAAATCGGAGCATCGCCGATGTTGGGAAGACACCACCGGCGCCACAGACATTCTCACATGTCATCCTAACTGCCGAGTGGCTCGAAGAAGTCAAGGTTGATAGGGTAGCTGGACGATGATTGATATTAGCGACTCTATCCCACACTACGTATGACTCGAGCGCAGCGGGCCGGTGCTACTGAGTCAATATTGCACATCAAAAATGAGGCTAAAAGGATCATTAGTTAAGATCAGTCTGGACTCTTCTCTGTAGGTAATATTTATGTAAAATGGCGGAAAGAATAGGGGATGAAATGAGGGTTTATTATGGCGCATCGACTGGCGTAGAGTTTTCGGGGTATCGTGGTAAAAATCTTGAGTAGATTAATAAAGTATTATTGAAATTAAGTCTTCACGATGAGATTTCCTCTTTAGGGTTTAAGCTTTTCGTGAACCCAATGCCTATGCTTAAATTTCCTGTCTTCGCGTTAGCACTCGGCGCCTGCTCTAACAGCATAGACTCTAAACATTTTATGTGTCCATTTCGAGATGAACACAAGTCGAGCGTCAGTTCATGGCACATTCGAGAGGACAGCCTGTTAATGACTTGCGACTTGAGGGACGAGAACTCTACGGGTATGCACGGGCCAGCGCCCGGGTTGAGCTTGTTGGTCTTTGTAGAAAGCGAGAGGGTCCACAAACGCGGAATCTTCCATGGTTATCAACTAACCTACCTAGTAAATACCTGCCTCACGCGGTCAAAGATGTCTTGCGTCGCCGAACGCGAAGAAGTTCATCCACCTGTCGCAAAGTTGCGAGTAGGAGACCAAATGCCAACAGCCCAATGTTGACGCTGGATAGAGAGGCTTGTCGTCGCTCTGGATTAATTGTGCTCCATAAATAACCCCGATGTCAGCAGCCATGATGATCATCGCCATAGCTAGAGACCTCTCCTCGGGGTCTCTACAAGCCAGCAGAGACATCCATGTGATATTCAAGGGATGAGGTAAATTTGCAAAGGTCTGGGTCCAAACCACACCGAAGTATCTTGCACCCTGGCTCTTCAGCCCCGTGAATGCGCGATTGAAGATATATCCCAACATGTGCATACTGATTCCAGCTATTACAGTTTGGAACTGATTGATGCCAACATCCTCCATAAAACAGTCAGTGATGGCGTTTACAATATTTCCTCGATCAAGCTCTGTTCAACCTGACGTTAGCAAGATGAGATGAATAGGGACAAGGTCCTAAGGGCTCACTGACGTAAGCAAAAGAATCCTAATGTCAGGAGAGGCATGATGATGCAGTCCAACCTGTAGTTCTATACTTGGTGAAATTATCTTGAAACGATCGATTTTTGAACACTTACTTCCGCTCGGGACTCTTCCTGCTGGGTCCAATCAACCTCCCTAGACGTCGACGACTTATCGTTATCGATAGGGGACACCAGGGTTGGCAAAAAAATTAATAGTATTTTAGTATTAATTTTAATAATTAGGAAATTAGTAGTTTTTTCCTACTTTTAATAT
>JAAQPG010000037.1:0-25398 GCA_013186905.1 Fusarium udum
TATTACTAATTACTAATACTAATTACTAATAGAAAAAAACCCTTAGTAATTATTAATTACTAATTACTATTACTAATTACTAACGATTTTGCAACCCTGACTCGCAGTTGAGCAAGTCTATGAACGTGTCGCCAGGCAGCTTGGAAGCAAGGGCCAGGAATTCAATTTCATCGGCAGTCAGACACGGATCAGATTGAGATGGGCCGTCTGAAAAATAGAATTAATAAATATGTTCCGAGTGATTTGTATTGAGCGGCTTGATGTCGCAGATAAGTAGGTGACGTAGTTATGACTATGAGCATGGGTACAATAGGTAAGGCTAGGAAAAGTAACATGCCCGACGCGAACTCGAAACTAAGACAAGGGCAGTATTAACACTTCAAAACAGTCTCGTACTGAGTTGTATGTATGAGATGTCTTTCAGCAAACTAGGTAGTGAGGAGGGCCAATGTTAAACAACAAACAATGGGCAGGAGAACAAAGGCAATTTCGTTGAACAGAGTGTGTGATGACCTCAGCGGGGCATTACTCAGGGTCTGGTCTCAGAGACAAAGCAAGGAACTTCTGGAAGCAAGGGAGACAAGAGCATGGAGGTTAAAGTGTCTTATGAGGCGGTTGCGATAAAGCAACCAGAGCGAAACGAGCAGAATCATCAGGACCGCAGCTGGTGGCTCCAAGTCACTGAACAGGCCCGTGCTGGGTTCCAACTCTGAGCTTCAAAGTCATTTCTTCGTTTTTCCTGCATCATCTTTCAGAACCAAGGCGTCATTTGCTTGTGCTGACATGTATTGCTGTGCATGAGGGAGCCAGCCACAGATGGAGGTAGGGGTCTGTCACTTTTCATATCTATACCCTGGTACTCCGTACTTTACCTGACATCGAAAAATTAAGGGTGCCAGCATCGCACCTTAAAGTTGTATGTAATATCTTGGCTTCCATATCCTCTGAAATCTCGGTGTAGAAGCCTCACAAGGAACAACGAGTGCCAACTTTGTCTGCCACGTTTTGTCCCTCCCATGTCATCGGGGACAAAGAGGGATTTCCAAATGGTTTGACTCAAAAATGTATGGGGAACTAAGATATAAGCGGAAAGAAGATGAAACAGGAACCGGGATCTGGGATGCTCGAGCTTTTGTGGCATGGGTCCATTGTCGGTATTTGCTGCGAATTCCAAAATATTCAGCTGCTTACTGACCTCCTTCATTTTTTAGCCCAGACAGCCAATCTAAATACCTACCTATTGCCATGCTGTCCTGGTACTCCGTAGGTTCGTCAGAATCGGAGAGTCATTCCTTAACCTCAGGAACTATCCCCTATCTGAGTACGCTTTCATCGATCTTCGATCCATGACTCGATGATGAGTGACCGTTCTGATAAGATCGCACAGTTTACGTTGAGAACGCCAGAGTGAATGATCCACCGTTGCTATTTACTCTCACCAACGCCGACTCCGATACAACCTCATGTCAACAAATAACAAACTTGGTCTCACAACTCAAAATTTACCATCATGGATTAGATCGATGAATCTAACGCCAACAAGGCTAGAGTCAGGTACCCGATCCCAGTGTCCAATGAAGGCGTCAGCAGTTAGATTAAAAGAGGGCTCCTCGGCTCTTGATGGCACACGCTTTGCAGTGTGGTTGCGTGGAGGCAGCGGGGAAGACAGAGGCTTCATTGGCATGACTAGGCCTCAATCATACTAGCCAGAAGAAATAGGGCTTGAGGGCTTGAGTTTTTTGTCCTATGGGCTAGGCGATCAATGCCTGTTCGGGAGTTGAGTTTTGGAAACCGTTGGACTTTACTGGTAGTGGAAGCTGAAAGAGAGACCAGGACATGTCAGAACTAAGCTTGTGAGAGTAGCTAAGGTGGTGAAGGCATCCCAATAGCATCTCCTTGTGTATGGCTCTGGTAAAACACTTTCTGCAGAGGGCACAGCCAAACAATGCTAGCATCTACTTTTGTCTGCCTCCGTACTATTTAGATAATGCGAGAATTGAAAATCCATCTAGACATCCAACTTGCCTACAGTATAGCAAAACCAGCTGTTTACCCACTTTGACCGGCTTCTCCACCACTCACTCCATCAATAGGCCCAGGGCATTAGTTTCGGAGATACTTGGAGTAAAGAAGAAGCGAAAAGAAGAAAGGGCTTACAAGGTCAGGCTGGCTCCATGACTTGCATAAGAGAAGTCAGCCACGTTAGCCAACCTGCGAGCTTCTTCCTCATAATCTCAATCTCACACAGCCTTCGGGCATCGAATCGTGGAGGGGAAGGGTTCCCAGTCAAGCTGCCCCCTCCCTCAGGTAAACCTGACCAACGAACATCCAAACAGGGCTTTGAAAACGAAAGGTTGTGTGATGCGATGCTATTCTTGCGGGTGCGCCGTGTCTGAGAGTCGCCAGCTTGTAAGAGAGTTGACGGGGGCTAAGGGGGTATGTATAAGACACCCCTGTCTAGGGCCCGCCACTTGCTAACGACACGCAACACAGCCTATGGTCAGTCAGTAAGGTTAATCCACTCAGAGGCTCACTCCCGGCTTGCTTTTTTCACCAAGTCTCCATCGTGTGAGTGAATGCAGTGCTTCTTCTTAGCGGTGTCCTGTGCTGCTGGCCTGCACTCTCTTCGACTCAGACGGGTCTGCCACACCAGACCAGCCAACGTTGGCATCCACAAGTTCGTTTTACTTTAACTTTTATTTTTATCCTTGGCCTCTGCTCGTTTCTCTTCATTACTTCTTTCCCACCTTCAGGTCTTCACCCGCTCGTTTCAATATCGTCCATCCTTGACTTATACCGAAGCCTCGTGATTGTTGCTTCCATACTCAGGCTAATAATTGCAAAAAAGACAGACTGCAATATATTACCTAGAGTAGCACACTCTTTCGGACCCGATTTTATATCACTTACATTCTTTTACCAACCCGTGGTGTTGGTTCGGTTTACTGGCTTAGGTCGATTCATACGGAGCAAGCTTAGATATCAGCAACGAAACATCCCATAACTAACAAGCACTTGCCGAAGCGACTTGGACACTCCTCTCTCTGGTTGGCAAATTGGTGCCATTCAATATATATACCGCCGTCTATTATCGTTTATCAACAACCACATCATAGTCGCACTGCCGAACCAAGGTTGAGGAAGCATAGCCAATCCAGATTATGCAGTGCCACTCAAAGTTGCGAGCATTACGAGAAACAAGATTAATTTTGCAACGATCTACGGGAACCAAAGAACACTTAGTTCGAGGTTAGCTACCTATCAGCTGTCGTACTGGGGCTTTGCAACTACGCAACATCGTCTTCACCAACTTCCAGAAACAATGCGGCGCACCCTATCAATCGTTCTGGGCTCATTGTCCCTACTGGTCACATTGGCCGTAATAGCAGTCCTTATTGTTCTCACAATTCATACACCCAAAGAATCAAGTGGCCGAACACTCTCGAAAGTCTCTGTTGCCCTCGAGGTTGTGACTCTTGTCATCCTCTGGTGGTTCGCCTCCACCTATGTTTCAACTTCCTTCCGGCGATGGTCAACGCGATGCCTGGGTGTTGACTTTGGCGCTTGTCTTTTGTCAATACTATTTGCTACTGTTGCAACAGTGGCTACTCTCATTCAATTCAGCAAGTCTAAATTCGAAAACGAGGAGGGGTTCACAGGCTCGAGTAAGAGCAGTCTTCTCGTGGGCCTGTCTGCTAGTCTTGGGGTGTGCTTCTTCCTTCAAACCGGCTTCTTATCTGTTCATTTCTTCCTTACGCGGCAAAGCGATCAGAAGGCATTTTCACTCCACCCTCTAGAGGAGGACCGAGTCTTGCCATCATTCCGATCCAAGACGTCTCTGAAGTCGATCCCCTATAGTCACACAGCTTCAGATCATGACACGGCCCCCAGGATGATAAACTCGATGGACTCTCAAACACCCACCCCATCCATACGTGGACGTTCCAGGTCCGGTACTTCAACTTCAATCAAGGTTCAACTTTCAAATGCCATTCGGTCTACGACTGTCAGAAGTCACGTGTCCTCAAGTGAGTTTCGACGACCTATATCGACCGACTCGACAATATATCAGTCGAGTGAGGATGTTTTTGACACCTGGGATACATCATCTGTTGATACAAACAACCGCCAAGTGGTTATGGAAGCTGCAACTCCTCCTCAGCAAACCCAAGGCCATTTTCTCGAGACAATTCCTGGTAGTCCTTCACCAAGCAGAACGTCCACACCGAACAACGATATGCCTCTCGAGCCGCCGAGGATCCGCATGCGAAGCCGAAGCTTCAGTCCGGTAACTATAACACGTGAGCAAATGAGCCCTCAAACGTCGACGACCGATCTCCCTGAGCCGTCCCTGAGCGAATCTCATATTCATCCGCTCTTCCGATCCGACTCGCCTACGCCACCCCCAATGGCTACGCCTGGCACGGTTGTTTTGGCCTCGCCCAATGCTGGACAAGTCATCACACACCGCCAGAGTGTACGGTCTCTGCGGTCTGCCTCCATAACAGTGGGCCCAAGCCCCCTCAGCCATCGGGATGAGCATGAGAGCATTAGAGAGGAGCAAGAGTCCGAGACAGATTCTCTAACGACAATTGACCGGCCGCTCACCCCTCCCATCCCTGAGTGGGTTATGGGTGCCGGCGCTCGATCAAGTTGGTCGGATTATAACAACCGCAAGTCAAAAATCGACAATGAAGATGATGGAGAAAGTAAGAAGCAGGAGAAGAACTAACGATGTCACTCTGGCTGAGTGACAGTATAATGATAAAATGAGCAGGGGCATGTGAAAACAGCGGGCACTATGATATGGACAGACTCCATTTTCTTATCTTTTTTTTATCCTTCCAGACGCCACCGGATGGTAAACTCAAGAGTTCTGTACAGACCTGGTGGAACGAACTGAGTAGGATTATTTGTATACCAATGAAAATAGCGAGGCGCTTTTATGACTTGACCTTCTGCGCTAGAGGCGCGAGGATGGACGACAGAGATGCATTGTAAGGTAGAACAAAAGCTAGAACGCTCAGAAGCAATATCAGACACTTGTTAAAAGAACCTGAGGATATCCATCTTGGATAATATGTTGAGGAATCCTGCCCATGCAGGTTTTGGAGTCAAGAGGCAGTGACAGGACTCTCATAAAGGCTCCATGCATTGTTCTTTAAGTCTTGTAAAGCGTAACAGGTTTTGACATCTCGAATCACTGGGATGTAGTGCAAGACTGTCTCAAAGAAAGAAAATCCCGGTGTTCCTCCACGTGGCGAGGTTATTTGTGTGGGAGATCTAATAGAAATCTCCTGTTACGTGTTACGAATGTCCATCACTGGTTCGGTTCCAGAGAAAGCTTTTCGTACAGCAAGGCCTCGACATTAAGTTCGGCGATGGCAATACCCAGAGAATGCATGATAGGTGTATTCAGGGATGGCCATGTTATTGACTCTCATCAACAGAAGGGATTCCAACCTAATTTCAGGATGAAGAACTCTACACGGTTTTGCGTACGGGTGTTCCCAGCAGAACACTCTGCTTCTATGTGTAGTACTGACCCTCTCTCTCTCTCTCTCTCTCTCGTTCACAGTCTAAGGTAGGTACTGATCAATACAGCCCTGGAGCCTCTGATCAAAGGTAGCTCTTATTCTCAGGCAGCAGGACGCGCGCCTTCTAGCCATTTGGTAGCCTGGAGTGGCTGACAAAGGTACACTAGGCTATTTTTGGTGGTGGCTGGCTTGAAAGTAACCCTTCCAACTCACAGACTCATGCCCCACCTTTTCCCTCAGCCAAACGTCAACTTCGTCCAGGCTGTAAACCACTAAGCTTTCCTCCAACACACTTCTATATCTACGTCGACGATTTTATTTTCTCCTACCCGACCTCTCTCCCACATATTCTCCCCCTCATCAACAAATCTTCGACCTTGACTCATCGACTCGACTCTACTGCCGCGCCTGTACCGAGCGAGACGACTCTATCTAAATCCCAGGTCGCACTTTGCCTCCCACCTCCCCACCTCAAAGTGACAGAGTCTTCGCCCATCATGAAGGTCACCTTCAAGGTACGTCACGATTCATGCGCCTCTGAATCTGTGTTGATGAGCTTGGTTTCTTGTGCTTGATTTCATTCTCTTGGAAGTTGACTAAATGTATTTCAGGATCTCAAGCAACAAAAGTTTACCCTCGACGTCGAGCCTTCTGAGCTGGTATGCCTGCCCCGCGTTGCCGCTTGTAGCTGTCTGCGCAAATCATTCAGCCAGCTGATACACTCGATAGATTTCTGCCGTCAAAGAAAAGATCTCAGCTGAGAAAGGATGGGAACCCAAGCTGCAGAAGCTGATTTACTCTGGTACTTACTTACCTCTTCTGTCGCACTACATGGTCGCTGACGTTATGCCAAGGCAAGATTCTGAAGGATGAAGAGACTGTTGGCTCCTACAATATTGAGGAGAAGGGCTTTGTGGTCTGTATGGTGAACAAGGTATGGAATAACGACTCCTTGATAGGAGCTTACATACTGACGGCTCGCAATAGCCTAAGCCCAAGCCCGAACCCAAGGCCGCCGAATCCAGTGCTCCTCCTGCCACACCCGCACAAGCTGTTGCCAACACACCTGCGGCCCCTGCGGCCCCTGCGGCCCCTGCGCAATCTTCATCTCATCAGGCTGCTGTCCCCGCAACACCTACTCCTCAGCGTTCTGTGGATGCTGGAACTGGTGCTCAAGCTGAGGAGCCTTCCGGCCTTGCTATGGGATCCCAGCGCACCGAGGCGATCGCAAACATGGAAGCCATGGGCTTTGAAAGAAGCCAGATCGAAGCAGCCATGCGCGCTGCCTTCAACAACCCTGACCGTGCTGTCGAGTATCTTCTTAATGTTCGTCTTGAATTTTCCGGGCTGTCGTGAGCGACGATTGCTTACTTGGTTATTAGGGCATTCCCGACAATATCCGACAAGAGCAGCAGCAGCGTGAGGCTGCTCCTGCGGCTCCTGTTTCACAACCAGCTCAACCCGCCGCTTCCGCTCAAGGTGCCTCTGATGAGGGTGGCGTGAATTTGTTCGATCTTGCTGCTCAACGTGGAGGTTCTGGTGGCCGAGGAGGAAATGGAGGGAACCAGGCGGCCGCCGCCGCCGCAGCAGCAGCAGCAGCTGGACAAGGTGGCGATCTGGGTAACCTCGACTTTCTGCGACACAATGCTCAATTCCAGCAACTTCGCCAGGTTGTTCAGCAACAACCGCAGATGCTCGAGCCAATTCTTCAGCAGCTCGGAGCCGGCAATCCTCAATTGGCCGAGTTGATTGCTACAAATCCAGACCAATTTCTCCAGCTTCTCGGTGAATATGCCGATGACGACACCCCCCTACCCCCTGGGGCTCAGGCCATTTCGGTCACTGAGGAGGAGCGAGATGCTATCGAGAGGGTGAGGTTTTCATTTCGATACGGCCCTGAATCTAAATCACTGACATACATTAGTTGTGCCGCCTAGGATTCGATAGAGATCAGGCCATTCAGGCCTATTTTGCCTGCGACAAGAACGAAGAACTAGCTGCTAACTTCCTCTTTGACCAACCGGAGGACGACGAGCCTGCCCCCAACAACAACTAAGGGCAGATGAGCTTTGCAGAACAATACGCGTTACGATTATGAACCGAAGGAAAGGGCACAAAACCAGGCATTCTCTGTGGAATAACCATCTGGCGACGGCGACGGACCAGGGATAGGACAACAGAAGAGGATCATGAAAAGAATGCAGCCATTGGTCCTAGCTAATAGAGCAGGCATAAGTGGTGGTTTTGATCTTAGAAAGCTCCCATTTCTATATTTACATTGCGAAAATCAACACCTGGTGTATGGAGGGTAGGTAATTGAGGATTGTTCAGCTATCTCTTCCCTTACCCTATCGTGTTATAGTGACTACCTTACCTATGAAGCTACCTTGACTGAGTAGTATGATGGGATGTCAAAGTCAGAGAGAAGACGAAATATGCTGAATTTCACTGCTGTTCATAGGATAACAAATTCAAGCTTCATAGCCTAAACGCCAGAATAATTCGAGACTCTGCATCAGGAGAGAGAGAGGGGTAAATTAGGCCTGGTACTCAAAGGGTATCTTAAGTTTGTTCTATAAGCTAAAATGATTTTAAGCATTCATACCATTCCAGAATTCAAACCTTTGGTGCCTGTCGTTTCCCAAATAGCACAAATCACAGGCTGTTCACCCATTTTCGTTGACCGTTAACACAATCCGATGAGTGCAAGATGGTATCTCATATCTTGAGTATTGTTGGAGGTGGTTCTATGCCCTTGGTACTGTAGCATGAGCGATGCGCTCTGCAGCCGCCGTTGCGCAGTCAGTCATCGACCTGTCTAGTCGCAAGCACTAGGAACCCTCATGTCTCTCTGGCCATACAAGAAGATTCTTTCTCCTTCTTCTGTTTACTTTCTGTGCTTCTCCAGCTTTTTAGTTTGCCGTATAGGCTGCCCTTGTGCAGAGACAATCACGAGACTCACTGGCCTTGTACGATGCATGGCCAGGTATCTGGCTCCCTAGTATTAGCCATCAACATGACCGTACCCCTGATCCCGCTAGTCTAGCACTCACAAATCATGCTGGAAGACTCCTGCTGAGATTTCTTATATCTAGTCACTGATCGTCCGTTGGAAGCCTGCTCATTACTCCGTCGTCCTCAAACCCCGCAAGTCTGCATAAATTGCCAGTACTTTTGAGTGACCCTGCTATCCCCCGTGTTTGGATCGCCAACTTGAGTTGACACAGGCCACGGTCTTATGTTTACGCCCATTGGATGGCACGACGCTCCAATTTGTTGAGACGAGACAGGCGTCACTTATGGTGATGTATATGTTATTAAGCAGGTTTAAGATTCCACATTGTGTACCTTGCCCTAGGAGGATTATTATTCTGTAGAGACTGCTCTCGAAGCTAATTCCGTGTAACCCTTTCTTTCATTCGTGAGCAAATAACAAACCCTGTGGGTATCATGCCTGTCCCCGTTACGCCGCCCGAATCATGTCTCCGATTTTGGACGTACTCTCGATCCTGATCTCGGCCTGACTTATGTCCTCTCCCAGCTCAAGCCTCTTGAGCAATGGGTTCACCGTTTAGCCCGTAGGCTACTGCCTGCTTCTTTTTTCTCTTCTTTTTCTTCGCGTCACCTTCGTCGTCGTCCTTGAACAGCTCCTCGCGTCTCTTGCGCATGATCTCGGCCTGCTCGTCAGCTCGACGTTTCTCCTCGGCCTCATATTCTTCCTGGATCTTGCGTTGTTCAGCCTCGATGTCTGCCACTGGCTCAAACTCGCTACCGGTGAAAGCCTTGTACTCTTCGAGATCGATCTTTACCGTCTTCTCGCCAATGAGAGCAGCGTTGACCCGTTGTGGACAGTGACGCTCCTCCCGATTAAATTTGAGTTTGACATGACGCCGCTGCTTGCCCGGGAACATTTTGGAAATCATCTCAAAGTCCGTTCCGAGCATGCGCAGACCGCGATAGAAGAGCTCTGTCTCTGCGTCGGTCCAGATATTGGGACCCTTAAGTTTGGAGGTGTTCATGAACGAGTTGCTGGTGATGAGGCGCGTGAAGTCGTTTTCTTCGACTGTTTCCATATCTCCGGCTGCAGCAGCTGCTCGAGCATGTCTGTCCACAGCCAACGAGCTTTGGTCGATCACGATCTGCCCATCAACAATACGGAATTGAGGTCCTGAAGGTGCAACCGGAGCTGAAACTGAAGGAGCTGGCGAAGATGCAGCAGGGCTTCCAACCTTCCCTCCTTGGCCACCGTCTTCGGGAGTTGCTGAGCTATCACGTTCGCCTTCAACTCCGAGTTTGTTCTTCATTCTTGCCCGCCTCTCTCGTTCTCGTAGCTCATCATGTCTGCTGAATTTCTTTCCAATATGAAGATCCTTGGTTAAATCAGCCATCTTAAGCTTCTGTAAGTCCACCAGTTGAGATTCTGAATCTTCTGGTGTAAGTGAGCGCGCCCTTCTATTTTTAGGTGTGCTTGTACCGCTCTGGGTAGTCCTGCGTTTTCTGGGTTGTCTGGATGCCGCGCTTTGTTCATCGGTTTTCCTCTGACGTTTCTTAGTTTTCGAGCCCCCCTCTTTCTCAACCTCATCCTGGGTTGCCTGGTTGACCTGCTTCCTGGTTCGTGGCCTACGCGTTGATTTGGATACATTCTGCGGTTCTCCCGAGGTCTCTTGTGGTATATCGTTCAAGTCAGTAGCGGGGAGAGATGGTGTATTTGAAAGATCAGTTCCACTTGGGCCTTCCGAGTCATCTGGAGTTGGTGTTTGCAGAACAGGAGACGGAGCATCATCGGTACTACTTGATTGAATCTCACTATACTGCGCAGGAGGCTGTTGACTTTGTTCTTGCTCATTCGAGGTTGTCGCTTGGGCAGCCGTGGTAGGCACTTCGATTGTTTCAGGGTTGCGCTCGGTATTTTGGTTCGCAAGTTCACTTTGCGTTTCTTCTGGAGACTTTTCTTGGGCAGACCCTTCAGTTGCAGCATGTTCGTCCGGCTTTGCAGGCTCCTGGATTGTCGATGGTGGGGTAGAAGATTGGCGACCAAGTTCACGAGAATCTTGAATTTGCGATTCAATCGGTGAGCTCGCGGGGTCCTTCGCCGATGGTGTTTCTAAAGATTGACGGGACAAATCCTGAGCTTCTGAGTCCCTTGGGTTGTGCGGAAGAGAAGCAGTTGGTGGTGCTTTGGGAGGTTGAGAGGGTACTGGTGCCGCGGGGCGTCGAGCGGCGGGGATCTTGGGTTTGAAGGCAGGCCCTCCTTTCTTTTTGAAAATGGAGCTCATTGCGCAAGCGTTTAATCATGCATGTAATGTATGCGATATCCGATATGTTATCTGTGTTGACATTTCCGAACGAATTGCGACAAGAGAACGATTCAGGAACTAAAAAGTACTCGTACCAAGCAGCCCAGGAAAAAGGCAGAGAAAATAAAATGCGGGATGGTGGAGCTGCAGTGGGCGAGAATTATCCGCCCATGCAAATCGATAAGAAGGGCTCCGCTTTTCCGAACTAAGCTAGACTGGTACTAATCCCCTTTGAGGTGGAGACGCCGCGCTTCTTGCTCTGCGACTCACTCAACTTCGAAATTTCAAACTCCTTACCCGAAGAAACGTTCCATCATCATAACACGCATTCCCCGCGCCATCACTTGATGATCGCTCGCACGTCTTTGCTCGCCACGGGAATTGGCTTGAAAGCGCTCGCACGACCGACCCGTCGCTTTTCTTTGGGAACGCGTCCGCCTTTTTGCCCCATGCCACGCGACTTCTGATGCCTCTCACAACCACGCCCTCTGCCTCCCCTCGCCCATCCACAGTCTCAAAGATGGAGGATAGGAAACGGCCTGCCATCAGCAGTGCCGATGATATAGCCCCTCCGAGCAAGCGAGTTGCCGTCAATGGCTCCAAGGCTAAAGATGACTCTTCCGACATGAAGGAGGAGAGCTGGATTGAGGTAAGTCACACGACGAAATCTCCTATTGCCAACGCTTGAGTATCCGACCATATGTTTCCCCCCGCACTCTGCCTATCATGCAGACTTCTATTTCCGGCTTCGTGCCATTCTGTTGGGATGGTCCTGGACGGCATTGCTCACCAAGCCAGTGATGATGCTCGCCTGCTTCTTGCGACACCGCAATAGTCGGCTCGGAAGTGCATTCGTTATGCACCCAAATGAGAAGCGCCTCCGCACAACCCAAGAAAACATCACGCAACTTGCTCGACGTATGGAGGTGGAAATGTCGCTGACCCAATCATCAGGCCTACACAAAGGGCGCCATCTACCGGCAGATGCAAGAATATAGTCGAAAGGCTTCTACGTACGAGTCGCGCCTCGAGGAACTTCACAAAAGATCTGTTCATCACGACGACCACTTGAGACTTATCGATGCTTGGTGGCGACAGGTTTGTCCCACCGTTCTCCAGTCCCCACTATCTGTGGTATAGCTAAACAAAGAAACAGGTGCTTGAGGAAATGGAGCTTCTTTCAGACTCGGAGATTACTTCTACAACACCATCCGGTATGAGGTCCTTTGTTCTATGTTGTCAGCTGTGCTTTTTCTAAACCTATTCGCAGATCCTCCGTATCTGAGTGGCGTGACTTTCAAGGATCTTCATGAATTCCAGAAACATCTATCCGACAAAGGCAAGACGATCAAATCCAGAGCTGAAGCACTCCTCGGACGATTGGCCTCTTCGCGAGGCAAAGTTGACCCCGACGCTGCTGCGCTGGAGAATAAGGTTGCAAGTCTGCTAGCAACTCAAAAGGAATACTTGTTCAAATTGGACCGTTTGAAGAGTGAAAAGGACCAGCTCTCTGAACAACTGAATGCTGCGACTTTGCGGTACTTCAAAGCGGAGAAGAAGCTAGATCGTGCCAAAAGCTTTCAGGTGCAGAAGCTCGAACAACAAGCATTTGCTAATGCCACCCGCCCTTCTGCATCTGGCGATGGGAGTGCTGAGGCCGGCGAAACAAATGGCAATGCGGGTGAACTGTTGCTTAAGTATGAAGAGGCAACTGCAGCTGCTACCAAGCAAAAGGAACAACTCGATGTCATCCTGGCTGAAATCAAGACCCTTCAGGACGAGAACTCAACTCTTAAAGCGAAGAGAGAGACCCTAACCGATGAAGACTTCATTCGGACCGACGTTTTCAAACAATTCAAAAACCAAAACGAGGATCTCATCAAACGTATCAACACCCTTGAAGCTACAAACAAACAGCTGCGAGAAGAGGCCGAAAAACTACAAGCAGAGCGATCGATGTTCAGAACTCAGCTTGAAGCAGACGCGAATCAGGTGACACAAGAACTTGAAGCGGAGATCATTTCCAGAGATCAAGATCTTGCCCGAGTACGATCGGCGCGCGATGAATTGCTGGCCGAAACTACGCAACATAAGGCAAGATTAGAACAGGACCGGGCATCAATCGATCAAGTCAAGGCTCTGGCGTCTGCCAAAGAGGATAGAATTACGGCTTTGGAAGCAAAACTTTCACGCCTTCAACCGAACGAGGACCAGCAGGCTATTCGCCCGGATATCGAGGCATTGACAATTGATGAACTTCGTCTGCAATACACAAAATTGGAGCGGGATTTCAACTCTATCAACACTGAATTCCCGGCTATGGAAAAGGCATACAAGAAAATAATTCAAATTGCTCAAAAGAAAGCGATGGATACCAGTGCTGCAGAGGAACGCATGGCAATATTAATTGCAGAGAAGAGTAAAGCTGACCAGAAATACTTTGCCGCGCGAAAGGACGCAGACACTCGCAACAACGAGATTCGATCATTGCGGCATCAGAACAGCAAGAGCTCAGAAATCATCGCCCAGCTAAAGGACCTCGAATCGCAGAACCGTACCCTACTGGGTAATTTGGATAAACAGTTGACGGATTTCAAACAAGCAAATGCAGCCCTGATGACGGAGAACAAGAAGATGGAAACAGCAAGCCTCGATGCTCTGCGCCGTACTGAGTCTCTGAACAAGCAAGTTGCTGATCTGACAAACTTGGTTAAGTCTAAAGATGCGGCTTCTGCTGTGGTTCGTGAGCGCAACACTATGCAAGAGACTGAGGTGGAGAAGATGAAGGTACGCCTCGAGCATGCACAGAAGGATCGCGACAACTGGAAGAATAAGGCATTGAGCAATGCGTCTGAAGAAGAGGAAATGCTACGGGTAAGTGATCCAAAGAACGAATCATGTTTTGAACGATTCTAACGCGCTTCCAGACGTTCGCTCTATGCACTATTTGTCGTATCAATTTCAAGAATACGGCGTTGAAGACGTGTGGCCATTTATTCTGCAACCAATGTGTGGATGATCGCATCAGCAATCGCATGCGGAAATGTCCTACATGTTCCCGAGCATTTGACAAGATGGACGTTATGCCCGTCCATCATTGAACGAACGCACCGAGAGCGCAATGGAAACAACCTATCCTGCATCTTACTTCTGTTTCTTATATATGCGATACCTCTTTTTCTACTTCTTTAATTGCTTGCGTCAAGCATTGAGCATCCATCCTATACCTTCAGCCATTTGGGGGTGGCTGCATGTCCACATTCACCGGACTATGTTGGGCCACTATGATCTGGACAGCTCATCTTGACGGTTTCCTTCTCTGGGCTAGATGGCTACTCTTGGAAAGTCATCCATGTATTTCTAAACCACTCAGCGGAACAATTCACGAGCCGCTGCATGCATGTATATACTCTTTGTAAAGAAAGGAGGGGGTTGGGTGTTGGGGGGTTCTGAGTCAGTGTATGAAATAGCAGGATAAATGGAAAGCGTCATTTGTAACCCTGGTACATGTCTCTAGTAGGATGGTTATCTATCGACGACTGGTAGAACCGAAACCAGTACTCTCATGACGATTTGAATTGTTGGATCCAGATGACGATCCAGAACGACCACCCCATCCAGAACCTCCACGTCCGATGCTGCCATACCCATCGTTGTGGTGATTATGATGGTTTTGCTGATTACGGCTACCAGCCCAATATCCTGCTGCGGCTCCTCCTGCGGCACCACTCCAGAACCCGGGTCTCCAAGTGTCGGATTGCGAAGAAGGCTTAGAACCGGGATATGGAGGTGGAGGGTCATCGCCGTCAGGCCCCCATCCCGGGCCCCATCCTCCGGCGGACCATCCGTCGCGACGGCGTCGCGGTCGGTTGGAGTTGCCGCCAGCCTCTTGTGCTCTGTAACACGCTGAGTAAATTATCCAGGCGAGAATAACAACGAAAAGGATCGTGAAGAGTAGAGCCCCCCAGTCAGTACCACCTCTGCCGTCATTAAACCATCCTCCGTTGGCGATATTTGGATAGCGGCGTTCGCCCTTCCTTGTCAAGGCGACTCTGTATTCGACACCGCAACTACCCTTTAGAACATAGGGGTCGTCGGGAGAGTTATAACCCTCACAGATTACATCCGTAGTGACAAGCTTGAGCTCTTCTGGAAGTGAGGCAGTACAGCTCCATTGAATATCCTCATCACCCCAGCCGGAGCCTTCATTGGAGCAGCGCATCACATCAACGTCGTAAAGTTCACAGAGCGCCTTCTTGGAGACACAGCGCAGTTGGGGGATGGCGCCAACACGGCGATGATTCGTCATGGCTCCATTACCGCGGAGGGTGAGAGATCGCACGTCAGAAAGCTTGATGGCATCCTTGGGGCGGGCGGCTAGCGCAAAAGCCGGCAGTGCAAGTAGCCAGGCGAGAGAGCCAGGTATCATGATGTTTTGGGGGCTATGACGCTAGAGGGTCGAATATGTGCTTATCGTGAGATTCTGATATGGAGAGGATGGTGAGGTTTTGGGAGTGATAGGAGTTTGGTTTTGATCTTGGACAGAAGTAGACGTGTTAAGTTGGACACGTGCCGTGGCGATAAGAAGTCTAAAGATGGGCTTGAATGAGATGATGTGGCGATCTGTGGTAAGCTCTGATGATTTGTTCAGAGTCTGTGGTAGTATCCAATGAAAAGACGAATAGACGATTGTTGCCTAAGGCTTGAAGTAGCAGTCATGAGGGCAAAGATGGCCAGACTTGTTATTGACAGCCGTACTCCGTAGAGAGCTCTGGCCGCCCGCCATATTAATACAGTTTCGTTTTTACGAGTCCAGTGTACTCAGTTATCTCGCTAACTATGAACCTCCAAGGTCGCCATCATGACATCTGATTTGTCCTAAACAAAGTCCCACGTTAGCATCTTTCGTTCGAGCGACTTCGGATAAGCAACATAAACGTAATGTCGAGTAAAATAGAATAACAATAAGTGGTGCGTTTTCTACTGCATCTGTGTAGTAATAAGGCACAAAATCCATACGATGGTAAAGCGCATCGGCTTCATCTGGTTCTGGTCGTCAGTCGGAGGCTTCGCGACATACATCCAAGATCATAGCATCGCAAGCCAGTGCCCATAATTTCTCTACTCACTTAAAAAGTGATCCTTGTCGTGCTACTGTTCTGTCTTTGTGAACATGGTCCGTACAATGCAGGTTTCAAGCTTCAACAGAAATTGGGGCAATTGTTCAAGTTTTACGGCGTTATAACCTCAGTTCTGTATCTGATTTCAAAAATTTGAGAAATGGATCCTCATCTATTATTTTACTATAACAGCTTCGCGGAACCAATATGCACTCTAAGTACTCCATATAGCGTCCTACAAGGAACTATTTCACATGTCGTCAGCTTCAGGGTAAATGCGATCCGAGTAGGGAGCATCCTCGTTTATCGCTCCACAACCATGAAACAATCCTTTATGCGAAACTGTGGAACTTCACCTGAACTTATAGGCGTTCAGGCGTTACAGGAAATATTATTCTAGATGCCCTGGGAAGCCAGAAAACCTTAGATATGGAGATAGGATACAGAGGATGCCCAAAATAAACTCACTAAAGGCTCCCCTGACTTTATGCTAGTTTACCTAAATGTTTTCATCCTTTGGGGTTGAAGCCTTTGGTTTTCTTGTTTCCTCTAGAGTTGTCATCAACCTGACGGTTAGAGCGGCGCAATTCCAGGGAGGTCTGTCATGCTTTGTCTCACACAAGTACTCCTTGAGAATACTCGACAGAACGGCCATGGGGCCAACTCGAATGCACCCGTCATTGTGTTCAAGTCAATTCGAAACACCTATTCATTAAAGTCAAGTTTGAAAAAGCTCAACTGACAAAAGCGGCAGCAGGATGTATCGTGCTGGCACAAGTATCCCCCCCCGAGTAAGGATGCTGATAGCACATGGCCTAGGATACAAGATCCTTCGCCTAACTGCACGGGACATGGAGGTTTTAAATACCCCTATGCAAAAATAATTCCCAACAAACTCAGCCTCCTAGATGATCACCATTGAGGGTGACCTTATAAACCAACAGTGATTTGGTGACTTGGGAATTTACTTCAAAGAACAGAGCCTAAAATGTGAAGTGCACTGCCCGAGCAGCTTCCCACGTTCCACAGTATCTGCTCTTTCAAGAGGAAGTTTTCTGCGGTTGGATAAACAATACCGAGTTGCAGCCACCATCTTCGCGAATGCGAGAATTGCGAAGCTGTTGGTTATGCCCCGTCATCATAACAAGCCACGCAATCTAGAATTTATCAGATTTACAGTAGGAGGCAAAAAGTATAAATACCAGGCATATATTATTTATTTAACACTAATCCTAATTAAGAGTCTTATATATACTTAAATTTCTTATATATAGTAGTCTCTTATACTAATTAGCTAAGATATACCTCTAACCTAAATAGGAAATTAATATAGCCCTTTTTAGCTTAAGGGGTGTATGTAAGTACATTAAATGGTATTTATACTTATTGCCCCCCACTGTAGCAACTAACACCAGTAACGGATGATGACCGGGATTCGGACTCGGGAGCTCCCGATCACCTCCTAGCTCTATTCTATGCTGACAATCGGGAACCGGCGTCAAGAATTCACCGACTTCCGATAAATTCAGCAGCCTACAGGATTGTAAGTTTACCCGACTCTTCTAAAGACACATTCGCTATTGAACGAGATTGTTATTACTCTTCTCATTATTGTGCAGCATACAGATTCATCTGTGTACCAAAGTGCTACCATACTCGAACCTCAATACCTCATCGAGGTGACATGAATCTGATGCACAACGGCTTGTGCATTGCAATGCTTGCCCCCTGTGATACGGCGCTGGGACATTCAAGATCACTCTGGAACCTGTTGCTTGTGCTCACTGACTACCTATATATGGCATACCTGAAGCTCGAGGCTTGTGGAGAGCTAGTGGTTATTGCGTCCAGGCCTCCAGGGGACTCTTGTTGGATAACATAATAACATTTGCCTAATCGTGGCTACGAAGCGTGCCGAAGTCCCGAGCTTATTATTTACCCGGCTCCGGTTTTCGACTGTCTTTTGATAAAAGCTCCGAAGCCTGGAGTAGGTAATAAAAGTGAACCGATAGTGGCAGATTGAAGCGAGCGCGGCGCTGTCCGAAAGCAGCAACCGTTTCGACGCCGTAGAAATGCTCCACAGAAGCTCGGCCGCCTAACCGCTCTCTGCAACGAATAGTCTGATCGTAGGTTGGCTGCCTTGTGGGGCCAAGAGTTACAGTACCCCAGATAGGTAGACGACGAAGTATGTTTTGTAGTTAGGTACTCTGTATTTTTTAGAACAATCATCGAGTCAAAAATAAGGCTTTTTTTCCCTTTTGAAAATATTAAAAGAATCAGATCATAGAGAAATATCGAGTTCATATAATTGTAGTTATAATTCTAATACTGATAGCTTCCAGATGCGAAAGACTAATTCATTGTCTTTCCCTTTCAACCTAACCGAGTTGAAGACTGTGAGTAAGCGTTGGATGCACATTTTCGCTCCGTAGGATTACCCACCACGGGTTGTCGGACTACTGCGGGAGTCCGAGGGCAGATCCAATGATTCAAGATGGTTAGAGACAGACAGCCAGAGACAATATACGCGGTGAGATGACTCAAACAATCGGTACATATGCAGCTTTTTGACCGGGAGGATTGTACAGTCTCCATCGCAACGGGGTTCTCTGACTCCCAAGACATTGGATGCTGAGATCACACACAGATCAGAGATCCCTGTACTGGACCGGCTTACGGGGTCTTGAATACGCCTGAGCATGAGTGACAAGTGACAATGGAACATTCTTCACCCAAGGATGCTCGCCCCCAGGCCCCAATCTGCAAGAACCCCATACTGGAGTCGCCAATGAATGATTAGCGGATCAGACATTCGTTAAGCTGAAAAGGGAAACGAAGCGTAATCATCGACCTCTGGACCAGGCGACTTTTTTGTGTCCCGGACAGGTACGCTAAGCCAGTCCAACAGATGGAGCGAGGGGCGTGTGGATGTGTTGCCCAAGCTCAGTTATTTAAATAAATTGTCCATTCATCTCGAGTCGCATTTTCTTGTGTTCTCGATCGAGAAATAAAACAGATCCTTCGCACACTGTTTATCACCAACACAGTCCGTACTGACAGGAAACTGCTCACCTGGGGCCTCATCGTTGCCCGTGCTGCAGCGCATTCGACTTCAACCCTCTATGCGAAATAGATGAACGCTCAATACGCATGATTCGCTAATCTCGACGACAACCATATCAACTCAACACCCACTGGTGTTTCCTTTTCATCTAAGGGTGTTTCTTCACCCCGCCAATAACTTGCTGTACACCTACTCTTCTTAACCACTGTTACGGTCTGGTTCCTCAATAACCACATCATTACCATGGCCGAGATTTCGGGAAAGGCAGCCGCTGCAACAAGTAGCAGCAATCCCTCGCGACCATCGTCGTCAAGCCACAGCGGGAGTGGTTCAACCGACAAAGATGCAGTTCGCCCACACATGAAATCTTCGAGCGACCCCAACAACGAAAAGTTGGACTTGACAAAGGCCGATTCAGCAGCCATTGTGCCTCCCAAGGCAGAGAATATCGAGGATCACTATCGACACTTGCCACCTGACGAAGCCGAGGTGTTGCGACGCCAAGTCGTGAGCCCCGAAGTCAAACAGGGAGTGGCTGTACTATACAGATATGCCTCCCGCAACGACATATTCATTATTCTGATCTCAGCCCTATGCTCGATTGCTGGCGGCGCGGCGCTTCCTCTCATGACCGTTGTCCTCGGCAGACTTCAAAGTATTTTTCAAGATTTTTTCGTGAATCGGACCTTAACAAGCAGTGGCTTCAACGACAAATTGGTAGAATTCGTTTTGTACTTTGTCTATTTAGGCATTGGCGAATTCATTGTCGTGTACATATCGACTGTTGGGTTTATCTATACTGGAGAGCATCTGTCAGCAAAGATTCGCGAGCATTACCTTGAAAGCTGTTTAAGACAAAACATCGGTTTCTTCGATCAGATTGGCGCAGGCGAAGTGGTCACAAGAATTACGTCCGACACGAATCTCATCCAGGATGGCATTTCGGAGAAGGTGTCTCTCACTCTTGCAGCTGTGGCTACGTTCGTCTCGGCCTTTGTCATCGGTTTCATCAAGTATTGGAAGCTGACTCTGATCCTTTTTTCTACCGTTGTTGCTCTCCTGCTCAATATGGGCGGTGGTTCGTCTTTTATATTAAAATATAATCGACAGAGTCTTGAAGCCTATGCTCATGGAGGAAGTCTCGCAGACGAGGTCATCAGTTCTATCCGAAACGCCGTCGCATTCGGGACGCAGGACCGCCTAGCTAGGCAATACGATGCCCATCTCAAGAATGCGGAATACTTTGGGTTTCGTGTCAAAGGCGCTGTCGCTTGTATGATTGCAGGTATGTGTTTCTCCAGAGTGTTGAAGATGCATGCGAATGGGCTCCAACCACAGCCCATCCATCTTCCACCACCTCCTCAAATATTACGTTGTACAGAATGAATTTCTGATCAATTCAGGTATGATGATGGTCCTGTACCTCAACTATGGTCTGGCCTTTTGGCAAGGTAGCAAGATGCTTGTAGATGGTGAAACTTCACTTTCTAACATCCTTACTATCCTTATGGCTGTGATGATAGGGGCCTTCAATCTCGGTAACGTCGCGCCTAATATTCAGGTATGTTAATTCCAGTTTCTCCCAGCCGGGACCTAGCTCTTATTTGCGGCCTTTGCTGTCGTCAGGTTGTGTCTTTGGACATACACCACCTATGTACTATTTGAAAGCTAATCTTATTCACAGGCTTTTACGAATGCAGTTGCTGCTGCTGCCAAGATCTTCAATACAATCGATCGTGTTTCTCCCCTCGATTCCTCTAGCAATGAGGGCGAGAAGCTCGAGAATATCCAAGGCTCCATCCGGCTCTCAAAGATCAAACACATCTACCCGTCTCGCCCAGAAGTCACGGTTATGGATGATGTGAGTCTTGAAATCCCGGCCGGCAAGGTGACGGCTCTCGTTGGGGCATCAGGCTCAGGCAAATCCACGATTGTGGGCTTGGTTGAACGGTTCTACGATCCTGTGCAAGGCACAGTTTACCTTGATGGACACGATATCTCTAAGCTTAATCTCCGGTGGCTACGACAGCAAATGGCTCTTGTCAGCCAAGAACCTACGCTCTTTGGCACCACCATCTTCAACAACATTCGTCACGGTTTGATCGGCACCAAGTATGAAGACGCGAGCGAGGAAAAGCAGCGTGAGTTGGTTATCGAAGCTGCCAAGAAGGCCAACGCGCATGACTTTGTTTCTTCTCTTCCCGAAAAATACGAAACCAACGTTGGAGAACGAGGATTTCTCCTCTCAGGTGGCCAGAAGCAGCGTATTGCTATCGCTCGCGCCGTCGTTTCCGATCCTAAGAGTAAGTCCATGACTATAAAAACATGCGTTTTTTGACCAAAGTCCAAGAGACTCTTGAGTTTATCCTAAGATACTCTAGTCTTGCCTAAGTTAAGAAATTTTAAACTTGACACTTAGGGAAGTTTATGGTATCTTAGGATGAACCTGAAGCCTGGTTATGTCCCAGAACCACCGCCCTCTCCGGTGTAGTCGGTATTCTCTGAACTAACATGATTCTAGTTCTCCTCCTTGACGAAGCAACGAGCGCTCTCGATACCAAGTCAGAAGGTGTTGTGCAGGCTGCCCTTGAGAACGCCTCTGAAGGTCGTACAACTATTACAATTGCTCATCGTCTTTCAACTATTAGAGATGCCCACAACATCGTTGTGATGGCCCACGGTCGTATTGTGGAGCAAGGGACCCATAACGAACTTCTAGAGAACAAGGGCCCATACTGGAAGCTCGTTTCGGCACAGAAAATTGCCGCTGCTGAGACAATGACACCTGAGGAGCAAGCTGCCATTGATGAGGAGGAGGTATCACTTATGCGGAAGATGACGAGCGAGAAACAGGCTGCAAATATCGCTGACCCTAACGACGACATCGCGGCCAGGCTAGACCGCACGAGCACCACAAAATCCGCATCGAGTCTGGCTCTTCAAGGTCGCAAAACCGAGGCCGAACAAAAGTATGGCTTGTGGACACTTATCAAACTCATCGCGTCTTTCAACAAGAAGGAATTGGGATTCATGCTTGTGGGACTGGTGTTCTCTGCTATTTGCGGCGGAGGAAATCCTACGCAAGCTGGTAAGCTGCTAGACATTCCTTCCAAGTAATCCGTCTTGACTAACTTTGTTCCAGTTTTCTTCGCCAAGCAGATCACAACTCTCTCAGCACCCGTGACGGATCAAACCAAGCACCAGATCAAGAAAGATTCTGATTTCTGGAGCGCCATGTATCTCATGCTCGCCTTTGTCCAGTTGTTCGCATTTGTCATTCAAGGTGTCTTGTTTGCGAAATGTTCTGAGCGACTAGTCCACAGAGTAAGAGACCGAGCTTTCCGAGCCATGCTTCGTCAAGATGTTGCCTTCTTTGACCGCGATGAGAACACTGCAGGAGCACTCACTTCATTTCTCTCTACTGAAACAACTCACGTCGCTGGACTGAGCGGCGTGACTCTGGGTACGCTGTTAATGGTTGGCACGACACTCATCGCTGCCATTGCTCTGTCCCTTGCAATTCAGTGGAAGCTTTCACTCGTGTGTATTTCAATGATCCCCGTCCTCTTGGGATGTGGCTTTTTCCGCTTCTGGATCCTCGCTCAATTTCAGCGCCGCTCGAAGGCTGCCTACGACGGCTCTGCCGGGTTTGCCTCCGAAGCAATCTCCGCCATCCGCACCGTCGCTAGTTTGACACGCGAAGAGGATGTCTTGAAGCAGTACAGAGACTCTCTGGCTATACAACAGCGGAAGAGTCTAATATCCGTATTGAAGTCCTCCACCCTCTACGCCGCCTCACAGAGCCTCTTATTTGGGGTATTCGCCGTCGGATTTTATTATGGAGGCAGACTAATAGGACGATACGAAATCAGCATGTTCCAATTCTTTCTCTGCTTTATGGCCGTGGTGTTCTCTGCTCAGAGCGCCGGCACCGTATTTTCGTTCGCCCCAGATATGGGTAAAGCACATCATGCGGCTGGTGAACTGAAGAAGTTATTCGACAGGCAGCCTTTGGTTGATACATGGTCAGATAGTGGACGGCGGTTACCTCATGTTGATGGCACTCTTGAGTTCCGTGATGTTCACTTCCGATACCCAACACGACCTGAGCAACCCGTCCTTCGTGGCCTCAACCTGACTGTTCGTCCGGGACAATACATTGCTCTTGTAGGAGCGTCAGGTTGCGGAAAGTCAACGACCATCGCACTTCTTGAGCGATTCTACGACCCCCTTTCTGGTGGAGTGTTCATCGATGGACACGAAATCAGCACGTTAAATGTGAATGATTATCGATCGCATATCGCGCTTGTCAGTCAGGAGCCCACGCTCTATCAGGGGACCATCAAGGAAAACATTCTTTTGGGTACTGCCCGTGAGGATGTCTCAGACGAGGATGTCGAATTTGCCTGTCGCGAGGCTAACATACACGACTTTATCGTTTCACTCCCCGATGGCTTCAACACCGTTGTTGGTAGCAAAGGCACGTTGCTCTCTGGTGGCCAGAAACAGCGTATTGCCATTGCAAGAGCTTTAATCAGAGACCCCAAGATATTGCTTCTTGACGAAGCAACGTCAGCATTGGACTCCGAGTCAGAGCACGTGGTACAGGTAGCGTTGGACAAGGCGGCTAAGGGCCGAACCACCATCGCCGTTGCGCATCGTCTGAGCACCATCCAAAAGGCTGATGTCATCTACGTTTTTGACCAAGGCCGTATTGTCGAGGAAGGAACACATACAGAGCTGATGAAGAAGAATGGACGTTATGCTGAGTTAGTCAACTTGCAGAGCCTCGAGAAGCAGAGTTAGACTGAGGCGGAATTATGAGACTTTGGTGCACTGTATCGGCGTTGGCGATCTGTTATTAGCAGGGACATCCCCCCCTTGAAGAAAGGAGGGCATTTTCGCATTATTATTTGTAATATTTCTGATGTATACCATCTGGTCAATCAACTCTCTACAAAGATTCAACTGCCAAACCACAGACGTGCGTCAGGAAGCAAGAAAACTTCAACCCTAAACTCATCAAGGAGCCCCCTAAGACTTTAGTAGTTACCTAAGTATTCATATAATTTAGGATCGATATCCTAAGTCTTGTTGCATCCCCTCGAGGAGCAATCAGAGTGCCGCCACATGGCTACCTCGTGCAACAGCACATCCAAGACAGGGAGGAATAATAGGGAATGAAAAAGGGTCTCGAACATGACAGCTGGAACTACCAACTCTTGGCGGTTGGCGGTTGGACGGACCATACTGGGAGTTCTGGAAAGGCGATAATGGCTGACGGGTACAAACAGCGGATAACTGCATTGTTTACCTATGATCTCTAACCTTATTAGCGGTAGACGCGGCTACAAAGAACCAGTCAGTCACTAGTTTACATTTATGGCCGAACGAACGGTCCGACGGCGGCGCGGTTGAATGTGGTGATTTTAGACAATTGTCTCTGCTAACTTTAGACATCGCACGGTCGCCAACGGCTGAAAATGCAGGAGTGAGAAAACTCGATATGGTATCGGGGGTAAATACGCTTCGTTAGATAGAAGTTATCTTTGTAATATTTGGACAAGATACCAATGAATCGCGTTATTCATTTTTGAGAGTCGCTTGATGATCGAGACCCAACACAGCTCGCATCGCATCAGAGGCTAGAGTTTAGCTACGGCAGGGATTCCTTGGCAGGGGAGCAAAGCTTTTCATTGGAGAAGGCTAACAAGCCAAGGAAATTACTTTAGGCGTTGCAGAAACCATGCAAGGTACGCGAGAAGCTCTATCTGGCCTCGGTGGAGATTGAGAGGACGTTTAGAGGAATTCGACTTGGCCTCAGGGAGTAGGAAAACTTACGACCGTTAATAAAGCAGTCAGGGTGCCAAAAATAAAAATAAAAACTCCAGTCTAAAGTACCAAGTTATACTCATCGCTCAGGGGGCCTGTCTTAGCTTTGGTAGAGAATCGCTGATTAAATCAACATCACCTGAGTAACCGTCAGCGATAGAACCTTTCCGGCACTGGCCTGAAGCTGATGAGGGCCATCTCAGTTGAAGAAACGAAACATTACGACAGAATGAAACGAAACGGTGAGAATGAATGAATGAACAATCTTGCAAGTTTTCAGTCGCGTGCATGCATGCATGAACTGAACTTCAACTGACAGACCTGATCGAGAACGGATAGACCCTCCGGAGCACCCACTCAGCGCCCACCAATAAACCTTGGAATGAGGTGATGCCCTGAAGCGATCCTACCTACGCTAGCAATCGGTTGTACGCAGATGCTATTTTTTGCCTTGTCGTGGCTGGATCCATGCCCTCGGGGAGCAAGAAAA
The DNA here is from genome assembly GCA_013186905.1 of Fusarium udum. Taxonomy (NCBI): domain Eukaryota; kingdom Fungi; phylum Ascomycota; class Sordariomycetes; order Hypocreales; family Nectriaceae; genus Fusarium; species Fusarium udum. Next base: position 25,341 of record JAAQPG010000037.1, read on the forward strand.
CTCAAGACTTGGAAAGAGGGTGTTAAAATAAACTTAGTAAAGAGCCCCCTAAGCTTAG
>JAAQPG010000038.1:0-25480 GCA_013186905.1 Fusarium udum
ATATAATAATAGGTGTTATTAATAATATTAAGAGACTCGAGCTCTTTGACAATTCTGTTAACCATTTCATCAACAGCCTGCAGAGACTCTAAACGCAAGCGAAAGAAATTGTCGCCGTAGTCTATATAAGTCTGGTTCAGGCGAGGGCGTTGTGCTACCCAGCTAACACCACTCGGCTTGTCTTCATGTTAGCACTTATGACTAATGGAAACGTGGTCCCCTTTACATCTTGTGGGTTGAAGTTGGGCGTCCTGGGGACCTTTAGATCGCGGAACATGTCGGCGTGGCGCTTAGCAGGCTTCGGGGGCAGGATAAGAGGTTGAATGCTGGGGTCTGTTGGAGAGATAGTCCCGTTGTATGTATCCGGTTTCGGGATGACTTCGGTATGGGGGGCAATGGGGGCACTACCGATGAAGAATGGCTTGCCAGCAGCATGTGCCTCCCGAATGTAGTTGATGGTCTTATCGGACAGGTCATCAGTATTGTAAGTTCCCTCACGACTAACGGGAGCGTCCTGGTCCTTTTGCCACATAGCGTTCCAGTAGCTATACGTAAAAGGATCGAGAAGGAAATCAGAAGAGGTCCAGCCGGCGGCCTGAGGCTTGTCGTAATTTTCAACAGTATGTGCGTTAAAGAGCTTGCCGGTATAATAAGTATTGTAGCCGGCTTCCTGGAGCCAGATGGGCAAGTAATTGCTGTTCAATCCCTCACTAATGAACTTGGGGTATCCACCTACTTCTCGTTACCATCGTGGAGGACTTGTGACCTATTAGTGAACGACTTACCATACGGTGCAACTACATCAGTCACATTAGTATTGTGTGAAAGTCTTCCGGTGAGAATGCTAACACGAGCTGGGCAACAAATGGCCGTGGTACTAGTTTTATGTCAGTCCAAGTGTTAGAGCACTTTCGTCCTGACTTACCAATAATGACTTGTATACAGAGTTCCCTCATCTGCCATCTGCTTCTTCAACAGTGGCATGTGCTTGAGAGATTCCATATGCACATCTTGATCATCCAGCAAGACTAAGATGATATTTGGCTTCGTCTTGGCTGAGGCAACAGATGCTGCTAGCGATGCAAGCACGCCAAGGATACGAGGAAGCATGTTTCCGTTCGAGGTTTCAAAGAGGAGGGTGTATGTAGGAGTTGAAAGTCGTGCGATGAACTGTGTGAAAGACGATGAACAACGCTTCTCTTATAGCTCAAGGTATCAATGTAGATACCTCGGGAAATGTCTGAAAGATGATGAGTATAAGATCCTTTACTTGCTAAGGAAGGTTGCAACATAGAATTGTCACCAATCACAGTTGAGTCTATACGAAGCATCGACACATCGGGGTGTCGCGACTTGTTTATTCCCGTGACTTGTCGGCATTTATAAATGCCTGATACGCGTCTACAAGCCTCACAGGTAATATCTCCGAGTCCCGTTATCTATGTCATGATCGGCATTTTTCTGTCGATTGCTATAGATGCACTTACTTAGCAAACCCTAAATATGGCCTTACAAGACTCATGTACTCATTGCACCAGGATCATGCATTCATCATGGACAAGGGCCTCGTATTCAGAACCAATTAACTTTCCCCGCCAGATGGAGCTCGGGCTGTGCTACAGGGCGCTAGGCAAATGATAGTTACAAGTACCCTAGCGGATGTGACGGATTTTATCGCAAACAACAAGACATATTGTAGATTTTCTCCAAATAACTAATGACACAAGCTCATCTGCCGTGAGATCGCTGTTTGCCGCGCGGCAGTGCAGGTCTGAGCACAGCGGGCGTCTCAACTATTTATTTTGATTCATCAGTGTGTATGTAGTCTGACTACCTATGTTAGCTTCGTTATATAAGCTTAGGCCTGCCGCATTTCTACCTCTCAGACATAGAGTAACTGAACATTTCATTACCCTCCATCTGCATCTTATCAGGTCAATTGTCTCCCAATCACCCTAAGTTCAACCGATCATGGCGAAATGCAAACAGCATCCTCTCGATATTGATAGTATGTCTCAATTCTCCACAGTGAGAGGTCGGCCCCTAACTTCTTTTAGTCGATGAAAAGGACTTGAGCATCGGACTAAAGACTCATGGTCTTCTAATTCTCATCGCTGCTTTATCTTGTCTCGTGGCATGTCTAATCTCGGCCTACCTGATATACAAGCATGCACAAAGTTTTACCAAGCCTTCACAGCACAGACAGTGGGTTCTGATGCATCACAAATTGCTTGGCCATTACTGACCTCCCCACCTCTTTCAGAGTGGTTCGAATACTCTTTATGGTGCCTGTATATCCCATTGCATGTGTCTGTAGTATAATCTTCTACCGTCAGCACATTTAGATCGCCACGACCTACGAGTTTTACGAATCTCTTGTCATTGCCGCCTTTTTCCTACTTCTTTGTCAACTTCTGCACGTCAACCAGGCTACCTTGCAGGCTGACCTTGCTGAACTTCAGCCCAAGCCCTGGATACCCCCAATTCGTCTAGTTGCTTACTGCTTTGGCAATAGGACAGGGAAGGCTTCAAATGGCCAAAGATGGTTCAACGTGAGTTTTGCAGGTTATTGTGTAAATAGCCACTGCCTTTTTGAAACATATTAATCTCTCTCTACTTAGACTATCTGTGTTGGTGTGCTGCAGTTTTGCGTTGTTAAGTTTCTTGGAGCGCTGGTCAAATGCATCACTGAGGCTGCAGATGTATATTGCAAAGAGCCAAACAGTGCTTCTCATGCCAAGATATGGGTAAGTTCTCTTTGAGTTATTGACTTATAATACTAACGCCTATAGGTGATGGTGATTGAGATTATATCCCTGGTTTTAGCCATGATGTGCCTGCTACAGTTTTACAAGGAGGTCCGTCACCGAATCGCTAAACATCAACCCATGTTGAAGTTTCTGGCTATCAAGCTAGTTATTATGGTGTTTTACATCCAATCAGTATGTTTTACAGATCTCTTTAAAATAAATAGCACTGTACAGCAGAACAGTACTGATTATTTATCCCTTGTAGTTCATCTTCAGTTTTATCACCAAGCCAAATGGCCCTGTAAAGCCTACCGCATATATTTCCTACCCATCTTGGGCGGTTGGTATCCCCAATACACTTCTATGTATTGAGATGGTATTGGTGTCCATTCTGCACCTCTATGCCTTCCCGTATCGTCCGTACCAGAACAGCCAGACTTGCAGCAACGACGGTTCAGAAGCGCTTACACAGACGGATCAATCAGAAGTTAGATATCAGGGGCTAAGTATCACAGACTCTCACTACGACTCAATCTGGTCTGAGGGAACCAAGTGGTCTGCGAAGCCCCAGACATCCGCTGGGGGTGCAGTGTTACAAGCGCTATGTTTTAAGGAGATCCTGCAGGGAATTGGAAAAGCTGTAAAGTGGCTTTTTGTTTTGCGGAGACGACAAAGTTAATTACAGCTTACTTCCAGTGTTAATACTGGGTAAGCTTTGTGTTGCGCCGTGAGCAACCCGGCCCTCTTTGATTGGGATTTAGGTAGCTTGATAATGTCAAACTGACTACCACCTCTAATTAAATACAACAAAGCTCTTTCAATCGAAGCAAGAATGCTTATTGTAACTAATCTATGCTTCATATAATAGTTATTAAACGGGGGTTACAGTAAGTGCTGGTATCTCATAGACTAACCTAATTTAGCACTTAGCTATTACCTTAAACAGCACTTAGAGAGTCAGACAAGCAACGTTTGCCGTTTTCACTCTCTTCACATACTACATAGCCAAGGCGGAGGAACTGGCCCCGAATTTGGAGCTGGATCGTGGTCCGACACCGTGACATTATGGCCTCTCAGTCTGAAGAGCGCGACGCTCAGTTCAACGCTCTCATCGATGTCCTGCACAGTGTCAAGAACGACATATTCGATCCGTTCACAATCACCCGAACATACTATGAGTCTGCAGGAATTCGGATCGGCGTCGATATTCTAATTCCTCGTCGTCTCAAAAGCCAGAACCCACCAGTCATTGTCAGAATCCATGGTGGCTTCCTGGTATGCAAATCTCATTCGGGAGTTCAAGATTGAGCTGACTTCTTCATTAGATCACCGGTTCAAGTTTGTTTCCTGCTTGGTTCTCCAATTGGGTTCTCGACTTCGCAGAGGAGCAAGATGCCGTTATCATAAGTCCTAACTACAGGCTTCTTCCTGAGGTGAAGGGCCGGGATATTCTTCATGACATGGGAAGCTTCTGGAATTGGGTGCATTCTGGGGGACCTTCCCGTCATCTTGCAGCGATTGGGCAACACAAGCTTCAACTGAACCTTAACAGAACCCTTGTCGTTGGTGAAAGTGCCGGTAAGCTCGAATCATGGAATGCGAACTCATACACCGTTCACTGACTGTGTCATCTCGCTGCAGGTGGATACCTGGCTCTTCAGTCTGTTCTGTCAGGTTTTGTGAGACCAAAGGCCATTATAGCCCTTTTCCCAATGGTCGATATGAAAGCGGCTCACTTCACCGAGTCCTACGCCAAGTCAATCGTTGGTGTACCAAACTATCCCAACGAAGATGTCAACAAGTTCCTCTCCACCACCATTGTGAAGTCAGCGATCACCGAGGCAGATCTACCTGTGAGACTTGACTCAGCCATGGCAGTTGTGCACAACGGACGGTATTTGGAACTTTTAGGTGAGGACCCTGACTTGTTCGTCCTTGAGCGAATCAAGAAGATGTCCTTGACTTCTTCAAACTACGAGAAGTCTTTGTTTCCGCCATTATTCCTGCTTCATGGCGAAGGGGACACTGCAGTTCCCGTTGATGGAACGCGGAAGCTAGTAGATTATCTGCAACGGTTTGACCAAAGTACTCAGGCCCATCTGGCTGTCAGGCCGGGAGACCACGGGTTTGACTTTAAAGCTACTACTGATGAGCCTTGGTTGAGGGAAGGTTTGGATTTTATCGTTAGTCCATGGCTAGATAGCAAGAGTCTCATATAGACGACAATAACCCAAAGACTGATTCTCCTGCACTGTCTGAGACCTGGCACAAGCAAGTTGTACACAGCCTTAAAATTACAAGTATAAGTTTTACGGAGTATATGATATCATCTACTATTAAATTATCACAATTTATGAAGATAGTGTTTTAAGAGCAATGCTTCAATTATGACCCGTCTAAGAAACATTTTAGCTGTAATCCCTTCCCTTCCTCTATCTTATCACCACCCATGAAACGCTCCCAGACCTATCAAGCTGCAAGCCTTGTATTACAATATACCTATGAGGCAATATAGATTTTTTGATAATTATATTAAGAGGTACTTTCAAGCTATATATTACTTAACCTCTGACCTTTTCCGTTTCCACTCCATATACTCATAAAACTCATCTCTATCTCTATCCATTTCAGAATCTCCTTTATCTGCTGATCCGCTCTTCCCCGCCCTAGCCTCATTGATATTTATATCAGATTCCTCCTCACTGTCTGTCTCAGAGTCGCTATCATCGTCACTGTCATATTTCATAGTAGCTGCTTGCCTCTGAACTTGACGAGCTGATTGAGGCATAGCCATCGGAACCACGGGGATTGCTGGGCTTCCTGCTCCCGTCATGTACCCGTCGTTGCGCCATCCTTCTCGCTTTGCCATATCGGCATCTGTAGCTCCAAGTGTTTTGCTGAGATATTCGTCAAATTGCATGAATCCTCGCGCTACTGCTTCAAACTGCTCTTTGCCTAGTATCGGTTGAGGATCCCCTGGGGATTGGGTCATGCTTTGATGCTCGGCTAGGGCAATGGCTGTTTGAAATGCGTTCCGAATTTGGCTGTGATGGTTAGCAGGTGAATGCAAGATGTGAATGAAGTACTTACCGTCCATTCCATGTCTCGTAGCTGTTTTTCTCCAAAGTTCGAAAATGCTTCTTCCCGAACTTCAGAATCTCTTTCTCCTTAATCTTAAAAGCATAGCACCCCTGCCTCATCTGCTCTGCCTTGGCTCTCCTAATAAACTTCTCGTACAACTTGCACGTAACGTCAAGGCTCAACTGGGGATAAAACAAAGACATTTGAATCCTGGACCTGAATGCTGGATCGATAACACCAACGCGATTTGTCGTCAAAAAGAGGATTCCAGCGTAGTACTCCAAACTTCGAAGGAATACACTTGTAACGGCATTATGGCGCAAGTCGCTGCGGGTGCGTTTGGCAAGGAATATATCGGCTTCATCGAGAAGTAGTACACAACCCCATTTGTGAGCCAGTTGAAAGTGGCTTTGCAGGTTATGCTCAACATCAGCAGCAGTTTCTCCAATGTCACCGCAAGTAATAGGAAACAGAGGCCGTTTTGTATCGTCAGCGACGCATTCTGCTGTCGACGTCTTTCCAACACCGGGTGGACCATGTAGCAAAATGACAAGTCCACTACCCTTTCCTTGCACAAGATCTAGCACAGATCCGATGCTTAGCTTTTCAGGACTAGACGATAGTGGCGACCTTCCCTTCTCATGGGTGGTAACTAATGCTTGGACTGTTGTTTTGTGGTTATCCGGTAAAACCAGATCATCGAAGCTGTTTCGGAAGATGACTTCTTGCAGATCGTCAGATCTTATGGTCACCCATTGCCTGGAGCGTAAAACAAACGCATGAACATATGGTCTCATGATCATGAGATGCTCATCTGTTAGATCTTCCAATGCAATAGGCTGTAGTATATAACCCTTCTTCTTGTGAAACTCTTGGGCATCGAAATCGTCCAGTTCCAAGTCGTTGAAGATAGCATCGCTTCCACAACATAAATAAGTGTACTCAGTAAAGTGCTTACACCAAGGCCATTCCAGCACTTCTCTTCTATCGTTCTTTGTGAAACCATCCGTTGTAATGCTAGAATCAGGCCGCCATTCGGACCTCGTGTTCATTGCAAGCGTCATATCGACAACGACCTCGGCGTCCAGATTTATTGATGGTTCATCAACTGTTTTTCCTACAGCTCTCTTGTGGCAGAAGGCATTGCTTGCGATTTGTGAAAAGTTCCTGCCGCTTTGTAGGAATCTATTTCGAAGAGTGTCTGCATTTGGGTCGAACTTGAGGGGATAAAGAAGCAATGACGAGATAGGCAGTCGACCGTGGAACTTTCTGATTAATAATCGTTCAAGATTCGGGACAAAAGAAGTTCCGTTAGATCCCAAGCTAATACAATCAATAGCAAAACCATTCACTGGAGTCGATTGTCCTTCTTCCCCTCTTTTAGCCCTGTGGACCAAAGGTTCTCGCCCACCAGCCACATTCACAACCATTCTGGCATAAGCTGGATTTGCTCTAGTAACAACAAGATCTCCTCTCTCAAACAGATATCTCAGATCGGCGTACTCGATTTCAACAGCCGTACCATCCCTGATTTGTTGTCTAAGATTGAAGGTTGGTCGGAGATCAGTGTCGAGAAATGTAACCAACAATTTGAGATCCTCCAGGAGATCCTTGGCGTCGAACTCTCGCTGGTTTGGAGTGTACTCTTCTTTGCCACCTTTCTTCTGCAGTTCTGTCTCAGAGTCTTCCTCCTCTTCCTTTTTGACTTTGGCTTCTATGTCAGCCACGCTGTTCCTAATCACTGCTTCGTGCTTGATGAAGAATCTGAACGGCCGTAGAAACACCATGCCGCTGTAGACCTTGTCCCCATCTACTGTATCTTCTCCCACTCGGGAAAGCACCTGGGTAGCTGTCAACTCCTCAAGGTGAGACATAAGCGGACGAGATCTTATTCGGAGCCTCTCCGGATTAAACTCGATAAGGGCTTTGGGTGTGATGTCAGGGTCATCACCCATATTGTGTAAAGCGTTTTCATTTTCAGTCAGTTTAGTAACTGCTGCTTCTGCCAATTTAACCTCCAAAGCTGGTTGCTGAGCTATCGGAAGAAGGACGGTGTCTTTGTTGAGTACAAACTCATAAGGATTGGATCTCTTCAGCTCGTGCAGATGGATAGGAAGCTTGTCCTTCGGATTCTTGAAGTCATGGTCATCTCCCAGTTCGTAAACTCTGTTTTTTAAATTCTTAACCTCTTTCTCAAGTTCCTCGATCCTCAGAGTTGTAAAGTTGTGGTGCATGGCTGCTTGCTGCGATCGCATGTGGAGCTGTCCAAGCCGACGATTTCTATCAAGTAATATCTTGCAGAGCCCGTCATACATAGACTCTCCAGCGCCATCCTTGATATCTTCGATATTCTCGTGAATCCTTCCAGTAATAAACAGCTCATTTATCTCGGCCAGGCGAACCAAGGCTTCCTGGAGGGTGTCGACTTCAGAGGTCTTGTCTGCCTTTTCTTGCTCGACATGATCTAGTTTCTTGGGTTGTGTAGTCGGGGCGTCCATAGTTTCCTCCCTTTCCAGGACTGCATCTGGATGTAGGAGAGGGCTCGTCTGGATTGGCTGGGCAACTTCTGGTGGCATCACGATATACAATATGTAAGTTAAGCACTTTGTTGTTCTGGAATGAGTAAGGGATATTAGCGACTAAATCAACACAAACTTAAAATTAGTCGCTAGCTGATTGCGGGGTCAAGAGCGGGATATTTAAACAGATTAATTCGAGTTATAACGTAACGTTTCGCGAGACATGCCTGATCAGGAATTCACCTCGCACGAGCACACACACACACACACACACACACACACATCCTTCTCAATACAGCATAATACCCAGCAAGCTGAAAACATTGGGCGCTCTGAGAGCGCGACTTATTGGTTGCCAAGTAGGCAGTCATGCAGTCAGCCGCCGGGGTCTAAATCAGGCTCCCCTCGCAATGATTACCATTTCGGGTTGTTGACAAGCAGGTCCGACGTAGTCGCCTCATATGCTAGGTTCTAATAAAGTCAGCATCTCTTCTTGTACTCATCACTTTCATCTGGAACAAAGCACGATGCAAGACCCCCAAAGAGAATTGTTTTTAAGCGTCCGCGATCGCCACCCACCAAACGAAGCCGCCAGATACATTGAAAACAACATTGCTTTGCCAGGCCAGCCGCTACCTGTGTTCAGTGAGCGTGCAAATGGCTTTGTATCCTTGGAAGAAGCTCGTCAAGAGCAGGAGGAGAGGTAACACCTCACATACCAACGTTAAACTCTGCTAACATCACCGATGGCAGTGCAACCAAGTGGAAGGAAATACAAGACGAGATAGAAGCTCTCTTCGCAGTGATGGAGCAAGTTCAGAAGAAGCTCGATCAAAATAAAACAGGCCAGAAATACAGTACCAAGGTCGACCTACGCCAGTGCAATTGGAAAGTGGTGATGGGAGAAGTAGAGAAAACTGCTCAACTATGGAGGAGCAGACCAAACAAGCAAAGCAAAATCATGGTCTTTGTTGATAAGGTTGGGCGACACTCGGAAGCTCTTGAAAAGTGGTTGGGGCTTTTGCCCGCGGGCGATTATGGGTCAAGGTACATCCCGACGTATATGGCACTCTAAGGGTTACTAACAATCTCTTTAGTATCTGCGGAGCGTTCAAGATCATCATTGGGGTAAGTTAATTGTCTCGTCTGAGATCTGGCTGACTCTAGATAGGCTGCCGGGAGGTACACCAAGGTCGAGGAGAGCGTTTATGAAGCAATATCCGAGATACCAGTAATCATGGAGCGTGCAAAGAGATACGTCGACATGTACAGACAAATGTGCGATCAGTTCCTTGAACAGCGCACAATCGATCTTTTTCGAGCCATCCTAACCCTGCTTCACCAGGTCATGCAGTTCTTCCTTGATGGCAAACCAAGTAGGCCATCACAGCAATTCCGGCTTTCTGTCACTGACAGTCTGTAGAGAAGTTCATTGGCAGTCTTATGCAGCAGGGTTCATACAAGGAACAGCTGTTCCAGAGTGTTGAGGCCATCAAAGCGTGTGCTCAGGCTGTGAATGACGAGGCGTCGCAGTGTCAAGCACGTATGGTCTTGAAGGTCTATGAGAAGACTGAACAGACGCAGATAGTCTTTCACCGACTGATGGAGTTTTTATTGACAAATCCCAGGTTCCAAGCGGCTGATTCAGGTATCTCTACCCACGAACAACGCTTCACGACAGGCTTAGCTGTCAATGAATATGTGCTGAATTAACCTGAGTTCAGGAGCATCTGCCCCGGAAAGCGACCCCAGCCGACTTAAGGTCTCTAGCTACGATCTCCTAAACGTGGACCGTTTATCCTGGCAGGACCAGAACATCAGCCGAAGCACAACTCCTACAATTCTACAAAGCCCTTCACAACAGCCTGTCCAATCTAAAGCAGATATGGAGCATGCAAAGCAGCGACTTCTTCGGGGCCTCAACTACAACCCAGAAGCCTTGACTCGAGACATTTCTTCTATTCTTTCGTTTAACTACCAAGTAAGCGAGAACGCAAGGTCGAGAGTAGCGGCTATGCTCCGCAACGACAGATTCCAAACCTTTATGAGGGAAACTCAGGTCTCAACGCGTCTACTCGTCAACGGTCGCGGAGATCTTTCTGCCAAAGAGAGTGTATCTCCTTTCAGTGTTGTTATGGCTGAACTAGCGCGGATGTCAAACACGGGGCTCACTGAGTCTGCTCCTGTTTTCATTCTCAAGTATTTCTGTTCTGAACATCCACCTTCCCACCCCAATGACCCCCTCGCGTCAGCAGTTGGCATCATGGCAAGTATTCTAGGCCAATTGATCTGTCAAATGACAGAGAAAGGTCTAGTAGTTGATCTTTCCTTCATCTCCGATTCTAAGTGGCGAAAGCTGGAACTCTTAGAACTTCATACCCTATGCACAGTGTTCAAACGCGTCGTGGATCAAATACCGCAGAATGGTGTTGTACTCTGCCTTATCGATGAGATCTCGATCTATGAGACTTCTAGACTTGGGGAAGAAACTGAGATGGCAGTGAAGAAATTTGTGCAGCTTGCACATCAGGGCCGGTATCCGGTATTTAAACTACTTGTTACCTGTTACGATCATGCTTTGGACGTGGGCAGGTACTTCTCTGGCTATACTCTTGACTTGGACGAGGATATTGAAACAGACGATATAGCTGATTGGATAATTGCAAGCCAATTATCTTGAATTATTATAAAAGTTATAAAGACAGTGGGTTGAGAGAAATACTCTAATCATGACCCATCCAAGAAACATTTTAACCACAATCCCTTCCCTCATTTTATCATCACCCATTAACCACTCTTATGCACAACACCAATAATCTTCTCAACAACACTCGGATCCGAAAGCGTAGTGATATCCCCCAGTTGATCCTGCTCACCCATAACAACCTTTCTCAAAACACGACGCATGATCTTACCCGACCGAGTCTTGGGCAGATCAACAACCATGTAGATCTTCTTGGGCGCAGCAAAGGGACCAATGTTGTTGCGGACCTGCAGTCTGAGCTCGGCGTGGACTTCTTCCTCGGAGGTTCGAAATGCTTCCTTGAGGCAGACGAAGGCGATGACGGATTGGCCTGTTACTTCGTCGGAGACGCCTACGACGGCGGATTCAGCGACCGCGGCGTGCTCGACCATTGCGGCTTCGATTTCGGCGGTTGAGAGTCGGTGGCCGCTTACGTTGATTACGTCGTCGACTCTGCCGCGGATCCAGTAGAAGCCGTCTTGGTCACGAGCGGCTCCATCACCAGTGAACTACAGAAGGATCAGCAATTACTCAACTAACTCATCTCGGTAAAGCACTCACGTAGTATCCAGGATATACCTTGAGATATGTCTCCTCAAATCGCTGGTGGTCACCGTAAACAGTTCGGGCCATGCTAGGCCATGAGGTCTTGAAAGCTAGAACGCCTTCGACTCCGTTGCCATGGATCTCAGCGCCAGAAACAGGATCGATCAAGACTGTTTCGATACCAAAGAATGGAAGGCAAGCGGATCCAGGCTTGGTGGGTGTGACGCCAGCTAGGGGAGTGACAGCGTGAGAGCCAGTCTCGGTTTGCCAGTATGTCTATTCCAGTCAGTTACCTCCATCGACGGTCATCTAAGGCCAACTTACGTCAACTATATGACATTCACCCTTTCCAATAACATCATAGTACCACTTCCAAATTTCAGGAGCGATAGGCTCACCAACTGAGCCCAGAACACGTAGACTGCTGGTGTCGTGGTTGACAGGGTCAGATCCAGCTCTCTTCAACAAGCGAAGAGCCGTAGGAGCAACATAGAAGTGGGTGATCTGATGGTTGGCAATGATATCCCAGAAACGAGAAGCATCAGGGAATGTCGGTGTTCCCTCGAAGACAACTGTAGAGACACCCAGAAGGAGCGGAGCATAGACAACATAGGTATGGCCAGTGATCCAGCCAACGTCGCCAGCGCAGAAGTATCGATCGTTCTCATGGATGTCAAACACATACTTTCCCGTTGCAGCAGCTCCAACCAGGAAGCCACCAGTGGTATGCAAAATACCTTTTGGCTTACCCGTTGAACCAGAAGTATACAACAAAAACAGAGGATCCTCAGCGTCCATGGCCTCAGGAGGGATGTAGCTAGGCCACTTGGCAGTCTGTTCATGCCACCAATGATCCCGTCCCTCAGTCCACGCAACCTCAGCGCCAGTTCTCTTGAAAACAAGAGTCTGAACACCCTCAAGCGGGCTCAACGCTTCATCAACAATCTTCTTGATTCCGATTGTTCGACCGCCACGTTGACTCTCATCAGCTGTGATGACGACTTTGCTCTTGGCGTTGACGACGCGATCTCGCAGCGACCCAGCTGAGAAACCAGCAAAGACAACGGAGTGAACAGCGCCGATGCGGGTGCAAGCAAGGATGGCGACGAGAGCTTCAGGAATCATGGGCATGTAAATAGCGACTGTATCGCCCTTTCGCACGCCAAGGTCCTTGAGAGCCCATGAGACCTTGCTAACTTGTTTGAGCAGCTCACCATATGTAATAGAGCGACCATCGTTGCCATCGTCAGTTTCGTGGATAATAGCAACCCTGTTAGGATCCTTGAGCGCATGGCGATCAACGCAGTTAAACGAAGCATTCAACTTTCCGCCAAGGAACCAAGCTGGATTGCCCTCGACTAGCGAGCCGCTCTTGACGGTGTGAAAGTCATGTTCCCATGTAAGAAGCTCACGAGCCAAGTTACCCGAGAAAGCTTCGGGCTCCCTGATGGAGAGCTGATGCATCTGCTGGTACTCCTCCAAGCCTATATCTTGTAAGCACGGTAATTATTTCCGGATTGGGATATAACTCACTGCCAATGTGAGGCTTGCTAGGATGTCCTGAAGAACTGTTGTTAGTACGCAGCTATTTTACAGCATGGGTTCACGCACGTGCGAGCATTTTGTCGGGAAGATCTAACTCAATCTTAGTACAATCTCAACCAGCAGCAGAATCTTATATACGTACACCATTCCTCTCCATCACCATTGGTGACTGGTTGTGTCGATATGGGTTGACGCATGATGTAATCGTATGATGTTACTTTTTTGTTATGCAATGAGTTGGGGGTGTTGGTGGGAGCGCGTAGTGCGAAGCGTGGAAATTTATCGATATCGTTGAAAAAGTCGAGGTGAGCTGAAAGGGGAAAAGGGGTGAGGTGAGCGGAGGGTATTAGGTCAGCAGGATCCACGCACCCTTGTCAGTTGTTGATTATGGTGATATGACGCAGTGAAATCCTTGCCTTGTGGTTGATCCAGTGGCTTCAGAGGTCAATTTCGCCGATTCAAGCCGCGGTTCATTATTCACTCAGCCTGTCTTCTGAGGTCTTGGTAACTCGGCCAAGTATGGAGTCTCCCGATTACTATATCTGATGATAAACTTAAGCTTAAGTCCCCTCCATCACCTGCTCTCAATCACTAGACTACCGCTCTTCGGCACTCAACACCTGAATAAGGGAATAAAATTAGACCAATTCTGCCGTAAGATTCTGTCACCGCCTTCTATAATAAGTGTCCTGTACCCTAGGGCGTAATCTTGGCGATCATTCCACTTATTACCGCAATTGGAAATAGTGGTCTTGTCTTTGCCGTCGTAATCCCCAAGACGAGTGATTCCTTGTCAGGTTATGCACCGCCAGTTTGGTCTGGTCTGGCAGTTCTTCGCCTTTACTACCTTACGAGGCAACATCACCACGTGGATCGAGTGATTGGACCCTGCCAAGACGATGCAAAGCTTGTGATGGCTGTGTATCGTTGAGCCTGAATTATTCATGTGACAGCCGAGTCTAGGGTATCTCATTCCTCTCCTGATTCAAAGGCTCGTGCTTTTTCGTTTTGTTGAGGTTCCCCAACACGACAAAAATGTCAGATCCACTGTAATAAAAAAATACAAGCGCTATAGGGTTGGCCGAAGCAGATGATAACGCCAAGTCATCTGATCAAGCTCGCGACTTGATCTGGCCACGACTATCGCCTACTTTAATGATAAGAAACACGCAAGCCAAGACTGTCACAGATCCCGAGGTTGATGAAATTCGGAAAGCTTGTGAGTTGCATTGAAGATAATGCACGTGAAAGTCGTTGCATCATGATGTGATTTAATGTCGCGATGTTTTGTATACTATCTGAATATGGGAAGAATCATGAACCGTCTAGCAAATAATTTAATTTCGGGGTAGACCTGGCAGTCATCAGTGGCAGCGAAACCATTCATTAATTCCATGCGCCCTCTCCTCCTGAAATTTAAAGCTTTACCAGCCATCTGCGAGATGATTTTCATTCAGGCTTCCTTGCATAAACAACCCGCTGTCGATAGAAAGGATGAAACTTTCCAGATCGAATCTCGCGTCGCAATTGAGCGCAGTACACAGAAACCTCTTCCTTAGTCCAGCCAAGAACCATGCTCGCCATATACAGAACACAACCCTCATAGTCCTGTTCAAGCGCAGCCTGGGCAAACTGGCCAATCTGCTTGAGTCGAGGATCCTGGGGCCAACCTCCAATCGGTGCCTGAATTGCTCCAAGTCAGTCACAATACGAAGAAATGAGTGATTGAGCATACCTTAAAGTCCCAAACCTTCACATCAACAAAGCCTGCTTCCTCCATTCCCTTCTGCTGCAGATCCTTATCGATGATCTCAAAAGTGCGGTTTAGCTTTTTGCCGCCTTCGATGAAGAACTTGCCCCATTCATTTATAGCACAGGTTTCAGTTACAGTGCCATCGTCGCTTTCCATTCTAGGGGAGGCTTCATAGCTCTCAACCCAACCGCCGGGCTTGCAAACGCGAAATGCCTCTTTGAACAGGGCGGACCAGTCGCTGATACTTCCATACAAATAGCGCATGTGCACGTAATCGAATGAGTTGGGGTCGTAGGTCCACTCTTGGGTACAGTCTTCGATTTCACTTATTGCGTCAGTCTCTGCCTATGGAGTGAGATCTTGTAGGTTTCGTACAATTTCAGATTAGGTGGAACCCAGTCAGGTTGGATTGGAGAGATGTCCGTTCCGACTACTTCGGCATTGGGATACTCATCTGCGAAATCGCTGTGCCAAGGTCAGTAAAGAACAAAGGCGTATATATATCAAGATATCTCACATGGCCCAAATACCTATTGCCTGAATTAGCTTATGTACTTGGAAATATTATTATTAACATACCAGTTCCAGTTCCAATATCCAAGACTTTCTACATCTTCTGTGAGAAATTGCAAATATCCAAAAGTAGTGCACGAACCTGAATGTCATCCTTCAGAGGTTGCCTCAGCTGGAGGTGATGAAGCAACGGGCGCCTTCGGAGAGGGCGATTCTTTTGGGGTCTCTGCCATTTTGCGCATATGACTTGATGATTCTGAGGCAATTCCGGAGGTTGGATGCAATTTAAGAGGTGACCAAAGCGGCGGAACTGACAACTCAGCAACGTTACAACGTGCTGATCTGACGATAAGAACCCTGTCTTCTCCACCCTGCTATAAGCCAACTAGGGGAGGAAAGAAAACTTAAGATCTTAATTCTAGATAGTAAATAGACTTAAGTAATTAAATATAAATTTAGAATACTCTTTATTAAGTTTATTTTAATATCTTATACTAAGGTCTAGTATTTACTTACTCTCTAAGGGTAAAATACTGCCAATTCGCTTTATAACATGTCTTCAAATTGGATTTTGTTTACTTATACGGCATAAAACGAGATCATTACATCGGAATGCTTATTGAAGAACTATGTCTAAGTTGTTATTCAGATGTGCTATTTACAGTTGAGACTTATAGCTAAGAGCATATTCCAACAGACAGAACTTAGCTTGTTAAAGAAGTAGTAGGCCCTGTGCCACTATTACATAAACCTGACTATAATATATTCAGGTGAAACTCAATAATGTCTAGAGTTCTTGTGATCTATATATACTCTCTAGTGATATGAACAGTGTTTACAGCGGGGAATTCCGCAACCAGGGCAATTTGTTGCCCACGCTATATGTTGCCAGCCACAGCCGCAATTGCACTTATTACTGTTAGTACTGGATGTGAATATAGTGTTATTAGTAACTCACACATTGCCATAGGGAAACTGAGCCACTGTTGCCGCCGCTGTAATAAGAAGGTCTAGAGGAATTTCGATGGCGAGTTGATTCCAACGCCCTTATTGTGGAGTTATGAAAGTCTTGATTCTGTTGTGTAGTTGCCAAAAGGGCCTCGAGACGAAGAATTGTTTCTTGAATAGTCGAAGAATCGGGGGATTCTATAGATGTGTTGATTATGTCCTCACGTTCAAGGACCGGATATCTGAGCACTTGATGCTGTTGTCGATCAAAATTAAAAGAGTATGCCTCTACAGCCGGAAGCCAGGTTAGCTCTGACTGAGAACTTTCATCTTCAAAAGACAGTGGATCGTCCAAGTACTGTGTATCCTGGTAATCTCGGTTATCAACTGTACTAATGTTGCTTCCAGCCACATCCTCATCTTCCGAGCCCATATCCTTTTGCATCTCAAGGATACGCAAGGTTAGGAACATTAGAGTTTGTAGGTGAGCAGCAATATGGCGAGTAATAGATTCATGATTGTTCGCCTCGTAACTTTGATCTTCCTCGTCTGAAGAAGACGAGAAAACCACAATGGGATTGAACTGGTCTCTCTTAGTCTTGTGCTTCTTCGTCTTTCCTTCGCGCCGCGACTCGCTTTGACGCTGAGAGGGGACACCCTTCTGGCATTCGGTCTCAATTACAAATCCACACAAGAGACATTCGTCATTTGGTCTTTCTTTGATGCCCTGGCTTTGGCCAGCAATCATCGAAAGCTGGTCATAATCAAGGGCATCTGATTGATGCTCCCTTGTCAGGTGCTGTAGCAATTCGCCACGGTTGGCAAAGGGCGACATGACGCCTACACACAGAGGGCAAATATATGTCGCTTTTAAACATACTGTCCGATACCAAAATTCATTGTGCTGCTGCATATGGCTGGACCACTCTCGAATGCTTGGGTATCCCACAGTAATAGGGCAATGTTCGGCCAAGCATATATAAGGTCTGAGGTCATGGTCCACATGCTGCCTGAATAATGTTTTAAGCAGAGAATTTGGAGACTAAGGATTAAACATACCTCCAGTAAGCAGAATCCATATGTTTGCTATTAAGCGGCTCGCTGCACCATTCGCAACGTCTAGGCTGTTGAATTTGTGACTTAGAAGACGGCACAACTGCCCTCTGGTCCTCCTCTGAGATTTTTGGTAGGGAAACTTGTTCAACGTGCCTCTCTGGCAGGGTAGTTTGTCGAGTGCCTGAGGTCGTGATCTTGGTAAATCGATTAGACATAGAGGCGTTAAGGACTTCCTGCAGAGACTGGTCAATCTGCGGGTATAGACATCCGATAATCCTAGCGAAAAGCTCGTCAACAGGCACTGGTCCGGCAAATTCCCTAGCTCTAGGCCCAGTAGCCTTTCTTGATGATCCTTTTATTACACTTGCAAGTCGATACAGTTGCTCAAGGGCGTCTTCAATCTCAAGCAAGTCCTCTTCATTGTGGTTTAAAGCGTCCTGACTCTCGTCAATGTCTGTGAAGGCAAGTAGGTAGCTGTTCTGAGATACTGTTCAACTGTGGTCAGCTTCTAGCCTCCTCAATCCGAAAATTATCGACAAACTTGACATTGAAGATCTTCCTATAGAGTCCAGACTGCGCAGGACGAGGTCCCGAACATCAGTTGCATTGTTCAATCGATGACTGAGGCACTGTCGGGGCCGAGCAAATACCCCAAGATAAGCAGCCCAAGTTGACAGTCGTTGAAGGCAGTCCTCGATGAAACCCTTTGCTGCTAATTGAGTGCCGCTATCAACAATGCTCTGAAGTAGTGTTTCACATTCAATAACTAGGATACGAAGCGTATCGTAACTTTCATGGCTTTGATTGCCTGACATTATGGAGTTTTGGAGTTAAGAACGTAAGGTCTTGCAGATATCCGAAGAGCCTCAGCCGTTGGCCTTTTGGCCATTCAGAATGTGCGGAAGTACTTAAATCCGCGAGCGGGGAAACTTATGCATTAAATCGAGCCGCACTGTTGAGGTTGATTGACAGCCTGATTTTGAGAGGTCAGCATTTGCTGACTCTCAACCCCTCAGATGGCCAGGCCATCAGCATCTTTACCTTGATCTCGTGGCACGAACTCTGAATCTAGGTTCGGGAATGCCTTATTCAACCGAAAGTCCCGAGTGGCGCTTATTGCAGGAAGTGGCCGAGGTGTTAGCATCTCACCTGACACCTTGTCAACCCTCAGCCCGCAGGTGGCAGGATTCCACAACAAACAGACAAGACGAGGCTTTGGAGAGAAATCTGAGAGAGATTTTCCTAATAAGATATGAGAAAATTCACTTCGAAAAGGAAAGCTTTGAGCTCTTCAAGCACAATCTCCGCGAGTTATGTTGTTTGCTGAACGAATCAGTCAATTCTGAGAGGACAACACTTTTGGGCACAAACAGAACATATCCTTCGTTATCTGGACTTACGAGATATCTGGAAATGTTCAAATTAGCACGTTCAGCCCACTTCAATCTAGTAAGCGGTTACTATCATAACCTATTTGTCTTAACAGATGATATGAAAGCAAAATGCCTTGCAGTCACAAGAGAATGCAATAGCCTGGTCACGAAGGCCCTTTCGAAAGCTCACGAAACAGAACCTGAGGTTCCTCGACGTGCAAAGAGTGATATTTGGAAGGACTTGAAGCGGAGAGAGTTGGCTTCTGAAACGTTTCGGCTAGTCTTTGAGCGTTTTAGTTGCAAAGCAGACCACAAAGTTCTCCTGGAGCTTGCAGCAGCTATGTCTGTGCAGAGAAAGTCTCCTGAGTTACAGCTATTCTTATCGACGTGCTCGGATAGCGGGGAGCCAAAGGAATGGAAAGGCATTAAATGCATATCTGGCAGGTGTGTTCATCTTATTCCATGCATGCTTATACTATATTAACGTGAAGCGCTAGACAACGGGATTGTCAGAAAGAGATTGTGGACCTATGTTCTGAAATTGCAAGTGTCTCTGGGCTGGTCTACAAGCTACATCTATTGCCGCAAAAAGAACAGCTTTTAAGTGCCTGGATGCCGATGTTGTCTCATGACTCCATGAGCCATCCGATGCTCAATGACTTGACAAGCCAGTCTCTCGCTGAAAGAATCACCAGTGGCATGTTCAAGCGTCAAACTGTTCGGGATCTTATTGCACAAAAAAATGGCAATCAAAATGCTAAAGTCCATTATACACTCAAAGCCAAGAGAGCGCTTGCTGCCGAACTGGGATACTGTCTGTTGGATTTCTTTGATGCTAGCTTGGACTCAAACGACATATGCTTTTTTGTCCCCTGTCAAAGCCACGCTGAGAGAGATAGTTTCTACGGCTCGTTCTCGTCTCAAATCCCAAGCTCCCCAGAACTCCGAATCTTCAATATTGGGCATCCAGTTTTGCTTTCCTTTGCAAAGATCTTGTTGGAGCTAGATGATGGAGAGGCCATCCCACTAGATATTCGTCCTCACTATAGTGACGAGAATAAGCAAGCATGGCTCCAGCTATTATCAAGCCTGGATGTCTTACAAGAACGAGGTGCAAGGCTGCGAGACTCCTATACGGAAGCCATCAGAGGGTGTCTGAGCGTTCATAGTCAACTTCAAAACGTCAAGCACGAGGGCACTCTCGCAGATATAACCATTCGAGATAAGATCTATCACCACATAGTTCAGCATCTTGAGACAGCTTTGGATAATTGCTTACCAAATCTCGGGCTAACGCGCCAGCACTCTATAAGCCCGGGAATTGTTTCAACAATGGAACCAATGAACAAACGAACCCGCACAACAATGGAAACGGATGCTGACTTTTTGCATGCATATGACGTGCCCGGCGAACTGTCAGACGCATATGATGAGTTGCTACGACGGCAAGCTGGCTTGGGCAAGGAATTTCCCGTTCAGTCCAACGCTTCTCCGAACACACAAGCCGGATCCTCTCAGAGAAAGACTCGGCCTCCAAAGGATCGTTGCGGCTTCAAGGCTGCCATTATTTGTGCCCTTCCGCTGGAATTCGATGCAATCCGATCACTGTTTGACCCCACCTGGCTAGAGAAGCATCACCACTACGGTAAACTCAAAGGCGACACAAACCACTACATCAATGGGCGCATAGGCGACCTTGACGTTGTTGTTCTGCTCCTATCTGGTATGGGAAAAGTAAGCGCAGCAACTGCAGCTGCCAGCTTAAAATGTTCCTATACAGAGTTAGAAGTGGTTTTTCTAGCCGGCATCTGCGGCGGTATCCCGGAGGTACGATCACCCAACGGAGGTAAAAGAGAAGTCCTTCTTGGCGACGTTATAGTCAGTTCAAACATGGTACAGTACGATGTTGGGAGAAGGTACCAAGATGACTTCGTGGCCAAACAACCCATGCACACTGGGAGGAAACTGATAAACAATTTCCTTGTTCATTTGAAAACTGATGTGTTCTCAAACGATCTTATGGGAAGATCAGCAGAGGTTTTGCAACAGATCCAGCGGAGTAACGGGAAATGTCAGGACCTTGGTTCAGCTAACGATCGGCTCTACGAACCAACCTACCAGCATCAGATCGACACTTCAGTGCTATGCACATGCTTCACTAGCCCAAGCTTGATATGCAGGCGCTGCCCTGGCGTCTCCTGTGACGAGGCGGGATGTGATGAGAAGTTCCTTGTGCCAAGATGCCGAATAAAGGAGAAAATGCTATTGGAAGAGCAGGGCAACATCTGCGAGGCGCAAATGCCTCTGATCTTTCTTGGGCGGTATGGTTCTGGGGACACAGTGCTCAAGTCGAGTCAGGATCGCGATGGACTTGCAGAGCGGCTTGGCATTGAGGCATTTGAGATGGAGAGCGCTGGTTTGTGGGAAGACTTGCCATGTGTTGTGGTGAAAGGTGTCTGCGACTATGCAGACTCTCATAAGAATAAGGGGTGGCAAGATTTTGCTGCGGCAACGTCGGCTTCAGTTGTGAAAGCTTTGTTAGAGCGTTATATCATATCAGATAAGTAGATTCTGATACTCCAGGGGTATAGATGTACATATCAGGTTATCCAGTTGGACAGTCTTAATACCACCTCTATATCTAGAAAGCGTGAGTACCATCTGCATTTGTCAGTCCCTGAAAGAAAACTATCGTCCTACGATAAACGTCCGAGGTAGTGAATGGAAATGCCAACGTGGTTCTCAGCATTACCTTCACACAATTGAGATATGAGCCTCATGAAGCCCGGAACGGACCGATAATAGCATTGAATGCTATGAAGTATGGCCTGAGCCGTAAGCTTTACGTTCTTGCCGTATATCCGAACTTCATGGAAGAGAAGCGTGGAAGGACCGGGACCTCCATCGTGAGTGTACACTGACCAATTGTCATGCCCAATAGTACGCTCCATATGACACGTATCTTTGAAACGATATATTACGACTTCATCCGTACATCCGATGAGCCTTCTCTCCAAAAGCTCCAGATAGATAGCGAGAAGGTTAAGCCTCGCGAAATTTTCCGACTTCAATTGAGGATTTATGACATAACGGCTGGGGTTCAATGACATGATCTGACGAGACGAGAAGATAATAAACTCTGTTCTGGTCACTGATAATGAAACGCAGCTGATAACTGCAATGCGTCCACTCACAGACAAACTCCAGACACGGCGCATGAAAAGGAACCTCAATGCGACACAACAAAACCTTGTGCAATTCCAGCACCGGCAAATTATGTGACACGGCAGTTGTGATATACGCGATATGACTGCTGTGATGACGACGTCCACACTCTGCAATCTCTCTCCTCCGCGAACTCCGAACGCCGTATATCCTCTGTGCGAATGAACACTCGTTATCGTCGACATCTGCTTACTTTATCTGCGTTATCATTGCTCTCCCGTTCGCATCTGCCGACGACATTTATTAGCTCCAACGCAGGCATGTCGCAGGGGAAAACTCTCCTCGCCTCGTTTGCCCTGTAATGACTGATAGTTAAATAATTATGATGACATTTATTTACAAAAGCGTAAATTTAGGCTCGGATATCTGCATCAGCTGTATTTGCCGTGTTTACTTGCCGAAGTGGTGGATCATTTTGTCCCCAAATACCCCAGAATGACCTGTGGGGGCAAACCTGGAGTACCCGAAGACCGAGACTGTCATCAAGATCTGTCTAAGTTGGAAAAGTGATATAAGAAGAGAGAGTATGCTAGATAGGAAAAAGAGAGAAATAAACCACTTCAGTACCTTGTTCAACAATTCTTTTAATTTTCTTGCCCTTTTTTTGTGCCTTCAACATGCACAGTGGCTTGGTTGAAACTCTTCTCAGTGCCCTCGCCCAGCATTGGGTGTTGGTACTTACATCGCTGACTGTCGCGTGGCTGGTCAAGAACAGATATCACCATGGGTTAAATAAATACCCCGGTCCCTTTTTGGCGTCTTTGACGGATTGGTGGCGCTTCTGGGATGTCTATGGGCAGAGACCTGAGGTGACGCTGCAGAAACTTCATGCTAAGCATGGTGATATTGTCAGATTGGGACCAAACGTTCTATCGTTTGCGGACCCTGCTGTTCTTAAGTCCATCTATGGTCTCAGCAAGGGTTATGTCAAGGTATACTCTTCCATCCAAGCCAAGAAACCCTGATATTAATTGTCTCAGTCTGACTTTTACATTGTTCAACAATCCGTGGTCAAGGGCCACCGTCTCGCATCTCTCTTCAGCACCACAGACAATGACTTCCACTCCCAATTCCGCCGATGCGTCAACTCTGCCTTCTCCATGAGCGCACTAGTTCAATACGAGCCCTTTGTTGATAACACCACCAAGCTGTTCTTGGAACAGACCGAGAAGCTCTTCGCCAAGAGGGCTGGTGTCTGTGATTTTACACAGTGGCTTCAGTTCTACGCCTTTGATGTCATTGGCGAGATTACTTATAGCAAGAGACATGGATTCATTGAGAAGAATGAAGATGTCGAGGGCATTGTCGCCTACCTTGGCAAGCTGTTCCTCTATGTTGCGCCTGTAAGTCATCCGTTCACTTGGCCTTGCTCCTGACTAACATATTTTAGGTCGGACAAATTCCCTTCCTAGATCTCATCTTCCAGAAGAACCCCATCTACCTCAAGCTCTCCCAATGGGGCCTCTTTGACTCGACTATCGCCGTTGCACGTTTTGCCCGCGCCCGCATGGCTGAACGTCTCATCCCTGAACTCAAGTCGGTCGATAGCCTTCCCACCAGCAACCTCAAGAAGCAGCCCCTCGGTCAGGACCTGCTCTCCAAGTTCATCGCCGCTCGTGAATCCCGCCCCGAGTTCATGACAGACACTCTCGTCCAGACCATGGCTGTTTCCATGGCTTTTGCAGGTTCAGAAACTACAGCTATCACGCTCTCCGCCGTCTTCTACTACCTCCTCCGAAACCCCGAGTGCTACCAGAAGCTCAAGAATGAACTTGATGAGGCTGCCAAGGCTGGTGTCTTTTCTGACTACGAAACTGGTCTGGTCACTTTCTCTGAGGCTCAGAAGTTTCCTTACCTTCATGCTTGCGTTCAAGAAGCCTTCCGAATGCACCCAGCACCAGGTCTTCCCCTTGAGCGAATTGTTCCTCCTCAGGGAGCAGAGATTGGAGGCGAGTTCGTCAAGGGCGGCACAATCGTCGGTGTCTCAGCCTGGATCATCCATAACCGCCCAGAGATCTTTGGAAACGATACTCATGTGTACCGACCTGAGCGCTGGTTGCCCGACCCCAACCTTGACGCCGAGGAAGAGGACAAGCGCATTAAGAAGATGACCGGTATGATGTTCCAGTTTGGCATGGGTAGCCGAACATGTATTGGCAAGAACATCAGTCTCTTAGAGATCTACAAGGTTGTACCAAGTCTTTTAAGACGATTCGAGGTAGGCTATGCTCATTCCACATTATGTGAGCTCAATACTAACAAGAAGCAGATCAACTTTGAAGATCCAAGCAAGGATTGGAGGATCATCAACGCCTGGTTCGTCAAGCAAACAGACTTCAACGTCAAATTCACACGGAGAGAACTCGTACAGCCGGAATTCTCAGAGAAGCAAGAATGAAATGTGTATAATGAATTGTAATGACATAGATTGTAAAAGATTATATCACTTATATAGATAATTCTAAGCAATGCTGCTGCTCTTGATGATGGTTCCGAAGGCATCACCAATCTCGCTCAGTGACACCTTGACCAGCTGTGAGGCGTCGACGCCGGGGATGTCGCGATCGCCGACGGCATCTTCGGGGATGATGACGTCGTAGCCGAGCTCATCAGCTTGACGCGCGGTAGTCGAGACGCAGACATGAGCCTTCACGTGATTAGCACGTATCTCAGTCATATAGCTCAGTGACTTACCATGTAGCCTGTGAGAACAACCTTCTTCTTCCCACTCTTATCCAAAACACTCTGAAGATCCGTCTTGGTGAAAGAACCAGGGAAGTTCTTGTGGATAACAGCCTCGCCATCCTTGGGCTTCAGCTCTTCAAACTCCTCAGCGAGCTTGGTACCGGGAGTAAAGACCGGCGCGCCTTCTGGCGTATCATGTACAACGTGCACGATACTTCCATTCGCAGCTCTATATTTCTCTAAGAGTCCAGCGATGACTTTGCGCGACTCAGCGGCGTTGGCGACTTTGAGCTGTCCCTCAGCGTACTCATTCTGCGCGTCAATGATGATGAGGACGCTGTCAGAGGGGCTAGCCGTAGAGGCGGGAATGCCAACGAGGTCGCGGAACGAAGTTGCTGAAGCCATTTTTGTCGCTGATTTTGTCGTGAATAATTAGTGTTGTTACAATAGATGAGTGTGTCTTTATATAGTGGTTAGGTCATTGAGATGACCCCTCACCTGGAGCAATGGGTTAACTTGATGATATCCCAATTACTCAGCAACCAAGGTCGAATTAAGGTAAAAAGCACGTAATTGGAAACAAAGCCGGCTAGTAATTAATCCAGGTACAGCGTCTAGAGCGTCAAGTCACCAATTACGCCTTGACTAGACTGGATGTTGACGGTTGTGTCCTTTGGCTATTACTATGGATGACGGCGGCCTATAAGGTTAAGCTTTAGGCTATAAATACAGATAATAAATGA
>JAAQPG010000039.1:0-18509 GCA_013186905.1 Fusarium udum
AATAAATAAACTAATATTAATAGTAAAAGATTTAAATAAATTAAGAATAGATTTTTTAAGATATTAATAAGTAAAAAAAGAAGGTATATAAGTTGTATGCTGCTTAGCACTGGTCGGATGACTAGGGGGGGTCAATGGTCGGTTGAGCTACATTCTCATGATGAAAAGACTTCAGTAATTTAGGATGAAATTAGAATAGGTTTAGAAAGCCTTTCACTGAGTTTATTTTGACAGCCTGTGTCAAGGTCTGATAATTTCTTGATCCTTGAGGCTAATCGCTCTCCATCTCAATATCTCACCATTCCATTCAGAACAGTCATCAATCACAACAATCACAATGCAATGTTTACAAAAGTAGTTGAGCAACCGATTGATTCAGTGCTATCAATCTATAATCGTGCCTTAGGCTCGAATTGAATCCCAGTCCTTCCTGCGCCATGCTGCCAATAAAGCAAATTGTAGGTCATATCTCGTAAAACGCCATGCCATGCCACTTTGTGCCCGTGGCTCCATCTCTTCTAGTTAATCGCACCGAATGAAAATGACTTATTCCTCAGCACTGTCGGCCTGGACGCGCTGGACAACGTTGACCAATTGAGGGAAGATCTTCTCGTTGTCCTGAATACCGCAGACCTGCTTAACAACGTCCTCAGGGCCGTTCTCGGACATGATCTCGGCGAGCTGCTTGGACTCCTCATCATCGGGAACATCCTGGAAGCGGAAGGCCATCTCGATGGCGTCGAGGAGGTACTTGATGGGCTGATCGTTCTCAGCGAGCTCAGCAGCAGGGCCGATGAATCGCTCTTTGCGAGACAGCTTTCGGAGAGGAGCACGGCCGACACGCTCAACGGCATCCTCAAGATGGGGGTTGCCAATTCGCTTGATGATCTTCTCGACGTAAGCAGCCTGGGCCTCCTCGTCAATAGCGTGCTTGGAGACGATCAGGTTCTTGGTCTCCATAAGTGCACCGCGAACCTCGGCCATGATGTCCTTGTCCTGGAGAGCATCGTAGACAGTGCGCTTTCTTCGGTTGTAACCGTGGTAGGCAGCGGTGGCGTGGCCAGTGTTGACAGTAAAGAGCTTGCGCTCAATGAAGGGCTCAAGGTTGTCAACCCAGTTGATGCCCTTGATGTCGGGGATGCCAACATCCTCAAAGGGAGTGCGGTCAACGACCCACTCAAAGAACTTCTCGAGTGTCACGTCAAGACCAGCATCGGGGTCCTGAGCAGGAACAATTCTGTCGATAGCAGAGTTGGCATATCGGGCTCGGAGGTGGTGATCCTCAAGACGAGAGGCATCAGTGTTGTTCTTGATGTGCTCGGCAAGGGTATCAGTGGCACCGATGGCGTTCTCGCAGGCAATGACATGCAGGGGAGACTCTTCTGTTGATCGGCGGTCGATACCCTTAGCAATGACAGGGGCGATGAACTTGAGGATGTTGGGACCGACTGAGCAAGTGACGATCTCAGCTGTGCGGATGGTCTCAATCAGGTCCTCCTCGTGTGTCCTCGAGTTGATGGCCTTGTAATTTGTGATGGTGTTCTCGACGGTAGCTTCAGAGCCGACTTCGATGACGCGGTATGAGGGAGTGTTGTTGAGTTGGTTGACGATTGAGTCGTTGACATCAGCGAAGACGACGTCGTAGCCAGAGTTGTGAAGGAAGCAGGCAACAAAGCCACGGCCTGGATAGTTAGCATAAGAGGTTAGAGCGTGTAGCGACAAAAGACATACCGATGTTGCCAGCGCCAAAGTGAACAGCAGTCTTGCCCATGGTTGCGGTTGTGTGGGGTTTGTATGTAAGTGGGAGTATGAGTATGTATGAAGGTCTCAGATGTATGAGTGCGAATGCCTCAAATAGGAAGCAATAGAAGAGTTGTTTAGGAGTTGAAAGTGGTGATGGATGGAATGGATGAAAACGGTGACCGTATCGAGGGGGGGAGAAGACGAGTTTATATGTCTAGACCAAAGCCACCCTCCTTGTCTCTTGAGGGTGAGTGACGATGACGGGAATGGGACCCATTGATGCCATCATGGTACGTACTGTGTCGTTCCTGCCCTGGTCAAGACTGGGCTATGGGTCTGGCAGGTCCCACCGAGTCAAGTTTGAGTTCAACTCGGGCAAGTGGAGACTCATGCCAAGTACAGCCCCCAGCCCAGACTCACAGTCCCAGCCCGTACAGTACATTACGGTTGTACCAGTACCTGTACCATGCCATCATCGGCACAGTGGACTCTGTGTCCTTTTCGGTGACCTCAGCACTCTGACTCTTATTCTTGGCGCCGTCTGTTTGTCAAACAACCATCCGACACTCAGCCCGTGTCTATCCCAGCGATGATCCATTGGATACCGTCTGTTATCATTACACCGTAGCCTCGCCGACACATACCCATATCTCACCAGTTTAACGAATTGTCAGTTGAATGGTACTCCGTACAGATCAGTAATATGCTCACTTATACATGACAACTGTCCAACAGGCCTCCAATAAGCTGACAAACAAATGACCACAACCTCACCAATGTGGATCAACCCCCTCTACCGTTTCACCGACCGTAACTGGTGAAGCCGCCTCCACTGCCTTACGGAGGTTATCCGGCGCTCTACAGGGTGTTCGCACAGGGGCCCAGGGTTGTTCTGCATGCATGCAACCTCACCTCACCTCTGCCCGAAAGTGCCTCTTCTGGGCTGTAGAGGGAAAGGACCCTGTCTCACGCCACATGCTTTCATTTTCAGGGTACTCTCATTAACATCGCCACGACTATTTACCCTGACTTATCTTCAGGATTCTTTCACGAGATATATACTGCAAATAAGACATCAGACAATGGAAACAATTACTAAACCTAGAATCATCTAGATACTGCTCGATCCGTGAAAAAAGTGGATATCTTTGTCAAGTAAACCGTTTTCGTGTCAATCCCACCTCTGACGTCGACGGGACTCTCTGCATCGTGGGTCACTGTGAAAGAGACGGACTGTGATTTTTCCCCCTCTAACGCAGTGCAACACTAACAGTGTTACAGTACGGTACCTCTAGAACACCCCAGGTTTTCCACATTTCTCTTTTCTCTGGGGCAGCAATTGACATCACTTTGTTCGATATCACGATGACTTTCGATCTATCGTCCTTTTCTCCTTTTTTACGACCTCTTTTTTAATATCCATGTTTAATTCCCCCTTTTAATTCCATTTTTATGACTTGATCATCACCATCATATGTTTTCAGAACATCGTCGGTATTTCGGCCATTCCCCTCCGTCTGAGCCCCAAACAAGGGCTCCCTCTGTTCTTTGTTCTCACGATGCAGGGGTGTGGAGATGCGGGACATCAAATTAGACGGCGCTCACGGCGGCTTTTCGCGTGTGAGGCTAGCCAACAAAGTGACTGATGATGATGAGTTGAAACGGGCGTCATGCATGTGAAGACTTTCGGCAATGCTTGGGGTATCACACATGCAAAATATTTCCGGTGCAGTAGCAACGCGAATCTAGACTGTTCAGGTTCGTGTAGCACGTGTAATATGTTGAGATAGTGATAGGACTTATGGTGTATCTCGTGCTCTGTGCTACTGTCTCGTGGTCTGGTACCTGTAATCACAAGTAAACAAATATTGAATCGTTATCATCTGTGTAACTGCATCCGTCAGATACGGGCGCTATTGTCTTACTCTCCCAATGAAGTTCAAACTGCATACTAATACGTCATATCCTTCATCCAGGGTTACCCCCTCCCCCTCCCTTGAGCCTCTGGTTTTCCAGGGGTCAAACGGATCATTTCTGCCACCGTATTCATTCATCTCTACCGTAGAATCACCGGTACCATGCCACTATTCAAGCATAATTCCCTCACTCTCAACCTCAAACTGGCTCACTTCTGAGGGCGTATTCTATCTGAGTGCATTTTGAGGCATTTCGGATCAAGTCGTAACCCTTTTCCGTTCGGCCCTCAACCCCGACGAACCCGCATCCGTTCTAGCATAGCCTCCCTCCGTAGATAACGCTGCAGCGAATCAACCGTCAGTGGATCAACAGCAGCCAAGATGCCACCGTTTAGCGCCGTATTCTGATTGGTGATGCCTTCAGTTTTATCTTCGGTCGGTTACCGCGGGACCTGTTGATCTGGGAAAGGGAAACGGTATCTCTTCAGGCTGAATCTAGTTCTCTATACGACTCAACAAATTTCGGAACTCAATTCCAAGCCCGTCATCCTCATCTAAACCTTCATTTCTATCTTCGTCTTCATCTTCATCTTGAGCATTGGAGGTGTTGAACCGTTTGTTACTGTCTCTCATCTCAAGGGTCTAGGGGTCCAAGCCACCATCCCTCACCGATGTAGCATAGCATATCTCCAACCAAGAAATTTCCAAAGAGAACCACCCAAACATCTCGTCATCGACGCGGGAACGAGAACATCGTGAAAAGCCTCAAGTTTTTCGACGTCAGAGACCGTTACCCACTCACACTCACCAATGACAATCTCCTGCACAAAATTTCTTCCGTGTCTTGTTGTATTGCATTGGGGGAGGGCTAGTGTGAGTGGAGTTGGGACTGACGAAATCAGAACGGGCTCGCAGATTTGGTTCGTGATATTGATTGGTAGAGAGATGTTTGGATGCAGTTCGCTTTGACTGCGGCTTATTCAGTTGGAATCACTGCATGCAAACCTCGCTTCGGATGCCGTGACTTGCAATGACGATCCTTTATTCTTGTCTTGTTTCAAGAGATCGTCGCTTTGTAACCCAGACTCAGAAAATAAACGTGTTGTTTCCCGACATGAGCCGAATTAACTCCCGTGCACAGTTCATATCGTGATAAGCCAACGCCATCATCAAACATCACAGCACCTTGAACATCTAGACCCAAGCACAACCAACACCCTTGCTTACTTGTACATTCAACATTAACCAACACACAACCCTCCCTCTAATCTCCATTTCCCCGCCCTCCATCTCACTCAGGTCTGGGGAGATTCCCCCGCGATAAAAAGCACCGTTATGACCTCGATGTGATAAGTCTCTGCGTGATATATCTCACAAACATACCACCTTGTACACCCTCAGGAGTGATCCCCCTCTTCCCCATATTCCCCCGCAAAACTCCACATGCTTGAACCTCACCTGCTCGTCTCACCATTGACGCTCAAACGGGCCAGCAGCACTCTTAATGCACCTGGACTCTAACGATATCAATGCTCTCAAAAGCACCTGGACTATAACCGTGTCAATGCTCTCAAAACGTGGCAGTGCTCTTGATACTCCTTAATGGACCGATATACGCAGACTCAGGCTGTGACACTACCAAAAGCGGAAATACTTACGTCTGCCGGAGACACGGAACTCGAGACAAAACATACATAAACACTCATTTGACCGAGGTGCCTTGTTCCACGTGTCATTAATATAAATCCAACTGATAAGGTGTTGCGATTTGATATGTAAATGTGAGAAATCGCGCAGGTGCATGGTATGTGTACTTCGTGCCGTCTTCTTGTGCCGTGTTTGACGTTGCAATGCAATCGACATCTGAGAATAACAAGGAAATCTGAAAAAGGTATGCAGATAATCACGATACACAGCGATCAATACTACATGACTCTTTTCATCATACTTGCGAGCACTTTTGCCTGTCGACATGTACAGAGACATCATACCCATGCACAACTTACAAGACAGGTCCAGAACATAGGCCGTCAAACTTATTCATGCTATCTTTAATCATTATCAACATCGTTCCACTTGCTACACATTAACACTCAATCCTCCTTTTTTAGTTACCATACTTCTTGAACGCTCCAATCAGTCCACCAGTAGAAGCATCGTGTCCCTCACCATTGCCCGCCTCGTCAAGCTCCTTGAGAATCTTCTTGGCCAAGACTTTGCCCAGCTCAACACCCCACTGGTCAAAGCTGTTGATGTCCCAGATAGCACCCTCGGTAAAGGTGAGGTGCTCGTAGTACACGATCAGGGCACCCAGCTCCGCGGGACCAATGGTGCCGCCGACAAGGATGGACGTCGTGGGTCGGTTTCCAAGGAAGCGCTTGTGAGGAACAAGCTCCTCGGGTGTACCCTCGGCACGGACCTGATCGTCTGTCTTGCCGACCATGAGAGCCTCAGCCTGGGCAAAGTAGTTGGAGGCGAGCATCTTCTGGTGGAGGTTGTCGCTGACAGGGTTGTGGGACTTGGCGGCGAGGATGAAGTCGGTGGGGATCAGCTTGGTGCCTTGGTGGACGAGCTGGAAGAAGGAGTGCTGAGCGTTGGTGCAGGGCTCGCCGAAGAGAATGGGGCCTGGATCGTTAGCTGGGTTTCATGCACGAGGTTATCCACTTACCAGTGGTGTACTTGGCAGGCGATCCATCAGAGGTAATGCTCTTTCCGTTGGACTCCATGGAGAGCTGCTGGAGGTAGGCAGGGAATCGGTGGAGGTATTGGTCGAACCTATAATTGTTAGTCTACATGCTCAAATAGCATATTCTGACTGACTTACGGAGCAACAAGGTGAGTCTGAGCCTGGAAAAAGTCAGAGTACCAGACACTCAAAAGACCACCAAGAAGAGGAATGTTGTCCTTGAGAGGAGTCTCGCGGAAGTGCTTATCCATAGCATGAGCACCGCTAAGGAACTTGTGGAAGTTGTCAAAGCCAACGTAGAGAGCGATGCTCAGGCCAATGGCACTCCAGACAGAGTATCGACCACCAACCCAGCTCTCAAAGCCAAACATGTTCTTGCTGTCGATACCGAACTTGGTGACCTCCTCCTCGTTGGTGGAGAGAGCAACAAAGTGCTTGGCGATGTCGCCCTTGTTGTCGGTCTTTTCGAGGAACCACTTCTTGGCTGTGTTGGCGTTGGTGGTGGTCTCTGCGGTGGTGAAGGTCTTGGAGGCGATGAGGAAGAGGGTGGTCTCGGGGTCAGAGTTCTTGAGGGCCTCGGCGATGTGAGTTCCGTCAATGTTGGAGACAAAGTGAAGGGTCATGTCGTCAGCGCCGTAGTGCTTGAGAGCTTCGGTGACCATGACAGGGCCGCTGCAAGATGTCAGTCTAGTACAATACGAGCATTCGAGCGTCTTACAGATCAGAACCACCGATACCAATGTTGATGATGGTTGTGAGCTTCTTTCCAGTGTATCCCTTCCACTCTCCACTTCGAACCTGCTCAGAAAACTCCTTCATGTGCTGAAGAACCTCATTGACACCACCCTTTGTGTTCATGACATCAACACCATCAACCTTCATATCCCAACCGCTGACATTTCGCAGAGCAGTGTGGTACACGGCGCGACCCTCGGTGAAGTTGATCTTCTCACCAGCAAACATGGCATCGCGCTTCTTCTCGACGCCAGCCTGCTCGGCGAGCTTGACAAGGAGATCGAGGGTCTCATCTGTGAGGAAGTTCTTGGAGAAGTCGAAGAGGATCTCAGACGACACGCCGTCGGAGGTAAAGGTTCGGGTGAAGCGGTCGAATCGCTGAGGGTCGGAAGCGAATGCCTCCTTAAGGACGAAGGACTTGCCGACGCTGTCGCGATGGGCTTGGAGTTCAGACCAGGCGGGGAGAGTGTTTGCGGGGGCCATATTGATGCTTTGTAGGGATAGTTATGGGGAGATAAGGATGGAGGTGATGGAAAGAAGAGAAGAAATATCAGATCAAAAAAGAGTGGGAGGGGAAATGAGGTTATGTCTCTGAATTGTCTTGGGTGCGTCTCATGGCAAGGTAGAGCTCCGATGGATCCAAAGCCAATGGAGGGGGAGGGGAAGAGCAGAGAGCGGCATGGGCGGAGTGGGGGCATTCATTCATCATCCCACTTGAACCATGATCAATTCTTTCTTGTTCTACAGGGACAGTCTATTTAATTGATACTATCTCATGATGCCACTTTAAACTACCTGAGGTCAATGATGTGACATCTTTATTTATCACTCATATCGTCAATCTCTCTCAATCCTTGTCTGTCTCTCTGTCCGTCAGATCAGCTAACCCCTCCAACGACAGCATGACGCTTCACCATGCTGTCCAAGCTAAAAACAAGAGCTCTTCAACAGCTTATAACTTAATGCCCCGCCTTACTTAACAATTGTTACCAAATTTACAAATCATCAAGGTTGGCTGACTGAACTTTTCCAAATCTTTTCGTCATGTCTCCATAATCATATTAGCCTCTTGTTCCTTTTATCCTGCATGCGTCATACTGGTAATCTCAGTGGAGGCTCTACAGTCAAGGGGCTCCGGTTATGCCGCGCACTCGCCGTGGTCACTCCGGCTGAGACACCGAGGACACCTTACTATCGTGAGATGTCTGTATCAGTTGCCTGGTATATCCTAGCCCTGTTTCCTCATGGATATGAATGTGAGGCTGTAGAACTTAGGAGAGGCAATCTGTCGCAATCAGAATAGTACCACTGTAAACTGAATGGAGCATACACCATATCGACTAAGTGTAGTAAATTTTCTCGATGTCCTCACCGAGCTGACTCTCACCTTTCCCCCAACACCGGCAATCTCTCCGATCTGAGCCTCAATTAAAACTTTTCCGCTTCATTCAGCCTATAGCCTAGACTCACTAAGCATGGGTTGTCATGATATCCCTCATCCATCATAAAGACCCCCAACGTTTTCCGAAAAAGCCTCAGGGGGACCCGAAGCGTGATCCCAAAACTGAACTAGCAATATGGAACTGGGGATAGTGGCATCTGACTTAGACCCTACTACGACTCGAAAAATAACGCCTTTCTCAATAGCTCACTTGGCCGAGTGGTTAAGGCGGCAGACTTAAGCTCTCAACTGCTGAGGATTCTGCTACATTTAATGTGCGCAGGTTCGAACCCTGCAGTGAGCATTGCTTTTTGCTTTTTGGTGTCTCTGGCATGTTCGTTGGTTTGTTTTGTTGATGATTGTTGTTGGTTGGTGTTGGTGTTGTGGCAACTGTCGTTGAAAAGGCTGTAGAGTCATGCTACCGAATAGCGTTGAGCGGCAACGGTAGAGCTTGAACGTAAAATCGGTCGGTATGGTCTCGAGGTTCGAGTGTGTAAGGTATTCGTCTCTTCAGGTCAGTTGCAGAGTTAAGTTTCTGTTGGTGTCGAGAGACAATGAATAAGTTCAGTGAACCAAAGCGTAAGGTCTCATTGCCCATACTGGCCTTGCGAACAATGGGAACAATACCCATTGTCACAAGTTTTGAAGATTGAACAATAAACAGAGTCACCAATACAAATTCACGGAAAGACAATCTACATTGACAGAATGACATATCCACAGAACTAACGAGTGTATCAAACTCCAACACGCCAAAGCAAATAAAGGCTTCTTATCTACATTCATCCTCTAGGTTTCCACCTCCTAGGTTGTCCTTATCATGGCTTACACGTGTTCCCCTCCTCGGCCGGCTCATCGACAAGACTGATACCATGTCCGAGTCAGCCAGTCCTGCTCGCTGTCTACCCGTTGTCTCCCTTCCGACTCAGTGATCTATCGGTTATCTGTCAAGCTACCGACAAATGAGGGATCCTTGACACTGCCACCTGCATCTCCGAGTCCAGCGATCGGACGGTTGTAGCTGAATCCTTGGAATTGGTTCTGCATGGTTTGAGAGAGCATGGGGCCCTCGACATAGGAATCTTGAGGGGCTTCGGATGTGAATTCGGGGTCAAAGTTGGCGGTGTCCAGAGCGTCGGCCTAAAAATGTCAGTAGAGTTCAATCTCGCTTCGAATGCGGGGATACATACCACACTGGGCTTGAATGTAGGTTCGTACTTGCGCTGTAGAAGCTTCCTCCAGTCAATAGCATGGAAGAAAGGATGCGCCTTAATCTCGGCTGATCCATTGGCACCAAGTCGTTCCTCAGGGTTGCGGTTCAAAAGCTTAGTGAGGAGATCCTTGGCAGCTGGGGGAACCACATCAGAGAAGTGAAGAGGCTCTGATAGAATCTTGCGGTACATCTCGTTGGTGTTCTCATCGTAGAAAGGTGGCAAACCTGTCAACATCTCGTACAGCAAAACACCAAGAGTCCACCAATCGACTGTCTTGTTGTAACCTTGGCCCATCAACAGCTCTGGAGCGAGGTACTCGGGTGTACCACAGAATGTGTTGGTACGGTCCTCATCCTTCATATCAAGCTTGCAGAGACCAAAGTCGCAAAGAGCGATATGACCTTGGTAATCCAGAAGAATGTTCTCGGGCTTGAGATCTCTGTAAATGACGCTGAAGCCGTGCAGACATTCCAGGGCGCACAGAAGCTCAGCAGTGTAAAAGCGGGATCGGTTGACGTCAAATCGGTGCTCCTTTTGCAAGTGGTGGAACAGCTCGCCTCCATTGACAAAGGCGAGAACAAAGTAAAGCTTCTCTGGTGACTGGAAACTGAACTTGAGAGGTACGATAAAAGGGTTGTTGATCTGTGCCAGCACAGATCGCTCGGCGAGTGTATGGGCGACTTCGGATCGAGAAATGATGTGCGCCTTTCGGATGGTCTTGAGAGCGTAGATTCGGTTTGTGTCCTTCTTGCGTACCTGCATGACCTTGCCGAAACTGCCCTTGCCGACGACCTTGAGTAGTTCAAAGTCCTCAATCTTGAGCTTACCTGCTCGAGTCTCGACATACTCGACACCAACCTTGATTCTACCAGTTCCATATTGCACATCGACCCACTCGGCACCTTGGTGACCACTGCGCGCTGCGTGCTCAGCAGCAGCCTTCTCGCGGTCCTTCTTGCTGGCCTTGGGGTCCTCCACGTATTGCTGTCTCTCTTCGAATCGGGGGTTGATGCGGACAACACCGAGGAAGATATCCTGGCTTCGTCCAGATCCGGGTGGCGCATTCGGGTTGCGCATGTACAGATGGATGACGAGCTCTGTCACTCTCGACACATCGAACTTGTACTGGGTGTTTCCACCGGCCCACAGAGGGTTCTCAGGGTTTCCGTCGACCGAGTTGACAAAGACCTGGACCTTGTCGAAATCGAGGAGGGCGTACGGCATGTACTTTCCAGAAATTCGGCCGTGGTTGGTGGGGATGCCGTTGAAGCCGCCAGCGGAAGAGTGCGGTCGGTTACTGCCGTTAACAAATGATCCGGCGACACGTTGTGAAGATCCTGGTCGAACAGAGCCAGACATTCCAAGAGCGTTGGACGAAGACATCGATCCTTGGTGTGACGAGGCAAAAGCACTTCGGTGCTGTTCAGGAAGAGAAAATCCTTGACCTTCGTGGAGGGTGACAACGAGAATAC
The DNA here is from genome assembly GCA_013186905.1 of Fusarium udum. Classification (NCBI taxonomy): domain Eukaryota; kingdom Fungi; phylum Ascomycota; class Sordariomycetes; order Hypocreales; family Nectriaceae; genus Fusarium; species Fusarium udum. Next base: position 11,208 of record JAAQPG010000039.1, read on the forward strand.
CGGGCTTGGGGGGCTTAACAACAGGGGCCTGTGTCATGGCCTCGGATGCAGCTATTCAAGTCAGATACTGACGGTACTGGAGTCCAATTTGCTCACCTATGGCATTTTCCGTTGTAGGTGTAACAGCGCCGCTAGCCTGGCCATCCTTTTCCTTTTCGGTGATGGTTGAAGTAGAGGGGGATCGAGAGAAGGGGCTCAAGGATTGACCCAGATGGGTTTCCTTTAACTCTGATGGATGTTAGTGATGCGACAGATATCGGAAGTGCAGACTTACTCTTGGTAAGCTTCCAAGACATTGTTGTTGATGTCAACGAGGTATTTGATGGTTGGGGTCAAGGAACGACGGCCAACAAGTGTTGCAGGATCGAAGGGTCAAGCAACGAGTGTTCACTGCGCGCTGACAAACTCCTGATCAAGCAGGAGGCTGATGGCGTGGCAGAGTGTTCAACAAATGGATGATTTGTAACCCCGCATGCGTGGAAGCGTAAACCGGCCGCTGTTTGGTTGTATGAAGGATCGCAAGTCGACGAGACGAAAAGGAGACTGTGCGCCGACTGGTTGGAAGGGAAAGGAGGTTCAAATTGAACAAAAGATGGCAGAGGTCGAATATGAGGAGGAGGCGAAGCACAAGAGCCCGAGACAAGACCAGCCGAGATATGAATGAGGTGGATACGGGGGATGGATGGGAGAACCTAGGGGATTACTATGACATCCAAGGCCCATTGGGCAACAGCAGAAAAGGTGGATCTTCCCGCAGGCAGCCCGCACTGTGGGCTAGGGTCGACGGTAGTGCTGTTTTGGTGCTGGAAACACAGTGTCTCAGTCTGCGACACAGGAGCTCAGACTGTGGAGATGGTCTGGAGGTCGATTTTAAGCCACAGCCACGGGCTCTAGCTTTGTTGATCAGCTTGAGAATGAGCCTAGAGCGAGGTCCAGCCAAATAATCCATAACATAAGGGGTAAATGAGAAGGAGAAGCGAGACTAGTTCATAAACAATGCCATTAATGCCCAAGCAGCTGAGCAGCCAGAGAGCGTCAATTGGTGTACATACAGTGTCTATAGTGTTGATATGGTTGATGTGAAGCAACCAACTTGTTGTACAGCCACACTATTCATCATGTACGAAGACGACGCGTGTCGAGATATCTTGGCTGAATTGTGGAGGGTCTATAAACAGATCAGAATGTTTTACTCAATTCTAAATATGGATAAATCTGTCTAAGGGCTGTTGGGACTCATCTTCACATGGCTACCATGTGAACGTTTATGACTGGGACGTGCAAGTATCGCTGGTGTTAAATGATATCAAAAGGCGTACCAGCAATTGACCTCACTCAACAGTCTGGAACGACTCAACCGGTGAAACCAATCAAGGAGAAAATGTGTAAAATCAAGATTTAGAACCAACTCAATTCATCTTCCAATCCTCAATCCCATGATAAAATCTTTTGAGTTCTGACTGCTTCTCAACTACCCTACATCCCCCTTTTCTGGGTCATCCCTGATAAGAAGGGATAAGGAGGTGGAGCCTGACACTTCAGGCCAACACCACATCCATCCATGGCCAGCCTGTCAAGAGCCGCAGGACACATTTCGGGGAGCTCCAAATTAATATACACAAGCTCAAGCTTTGTCAATTCAAAACATCACGATTGATGATTAGCGTTTGACACTCTGTCTTTTTTTTCTGCTTCTCCCCCAAACTCTGTGCACTTGCGACAACTGTCATCCCGCATGGTAGCCTCCTTCAGGGATTCTTAACTTCGACCCCACTACCTCGATATCACCGCCCTTGCTGGACAGCTTGCAACTTCAACTGCGCAACGCGACAGCGACGACACACGACAAGATGAAGTTAGACGTCAAGGTCAGTTTGGGGATATGTTGAGCGCGCCCGGTGATTAGTGTAGTGCTATTCACAGCGAGCGCACTCGATATCTGCGGCGGCAGCTTTACTTGTGCGATCTGAGCTGACACGTTTCGCAATACAGCGCCAGCTCTACGCTCGCAGTGAGCGAGTCAAGGGCATTGACTTTCATCCTCACGAGCCATGGATTCTCACAACCCTCTACAGCGGTATGTCGAGGACCCTGTAGCTCGAGATCCAATGCTGACAGTATAGGCCACGTCTACATCTGGTCCCACGAAACCCAACAGATCGTCAAGACCTTTGAGCTCACCGATGTCCCCGTTCGCGCCGGTCGATTCATCGCCAGGAAAAACTGGATTGTCTGCGGTTCCGATGATTTCCAACTACGAGTCTACAATTACAACACCTCCGAGAAGATCACCTCCTTCGAGGCGCACCCCGACTACATTCGAGCTATCGCCGTTCACCCCACACAGCCATTCGTCTTGACTGCCTCCGATGACATGACCATCAAGCTTTGGGATTGGGAGAAGGGTTGGAAGTGTGTGCAGGTCTTTGAGGGCCATGGTCACTATGTCATGGGTCTGGCCATCAACCCCAAGGATACAAACACCTTTGCTTCGGCTTGTCTTGATCGAACTGTCAAGATCTGGAGTCTTGGATCTTCTACTCCCAACTTCACCCTCGAGGCACACGAGACCAAGGGTGTCAACCACGTCGACTACTACCCTCATTCCGACAAGCCCTATCTCCTCACCACATCTGACGACCGAACTGTCAAGATTTGGGATTACACTACAAAGTCCCTGATCGCCACTCTCGAAGGCCACACCAACAACGTTTCGTTTGCCTGCTATCACCCCGAATTGCCCGTCATCATCTCTGGTTCCGAGGACGGTACGATAAGAATATGGCACGCCAATACCTACCGATTCGAGCAATCTCTCAACTACAGTCTAGAGCGAGCCTGGTGTGTCTCGTATCAAAAGGGCAAGCAGGGTGTCGCTGTTGGTTTCGATGATGGTGCTGTTGTTGTCAAGCTTGGTCGTGAGGAGCCTGCTGTTTCCATGGATGCTTCCGGCAAGCTCATCTGGGCTCGACACAACGAGGTTGTCTCTTCAATCATCAAGGGAGGAGGTATGTACACATGTACTGTACCAGTACTGGATTAAGCTAACAAGACAGATGCCTCTATTAAGGACAACGAGCCAATCTCCCTCCCCACCAAGGATCTCGGTACCTGCGAAGTCTACCCCCAAACGCTTATCCACTCCCCCAACGGCCGATTCGTCGCTGTCTGCGGTGATGGCGAATACATCATCTACACTGCCCTCGCCTGGCGAAACAAGGCTTTCGGTTCAGCACTCGACTTTGTCTGGGCCTCCAAGGACAACAGCAATGACTTTGCTATCCGAGAGTCAGCCATGAGCGTCAAGATCTTCAAGAACTTTACTGAGAAGAGCGGCGGTCTCGATGTTGGCTTCCAGGCTGAGAGACTCCATGGTGGTGTTCTTCTCGGTGTCACAGGTCAAGGTGGTGTCTCTTTCTTTGACTGGGCTACCGGTGGTCTCGTCCGAAGAATTGAGGTTGAGCCCAAGCAGGTCTACTGGTCCGACAGCGGCGAGTTGGTGGCGATTGCTTGTGAGGATACCTTTTACGTTCTTCGATTCTCTCGCGAGAACTATATTGAGGCTGTCCAGTCTGATCAGGTTGAGGAGGATGGTGTCGAGGCTGCCTTTGAGGTCATCACTGACATTAGCGAGTCGTATGTTCCCCGTTCCCCTTTTACCTGCCATGCTAACGATGTAGTGTCCGAACTGGTGAATGGATCGGCGACTGCTTCATCTACACCAACAGCACCAACCGACTCAACTACCTTGTCGGCGACCAGACCTACACTGTCTCCCACTTCGACAAAGCCCAGTACATCCTGGGCTACATCCAGCGCGATTCTCGAATTTACCTTGCCGATAAGGATGTCAACGTCACTTCCTTCGGTCTGTCACTTCCCGTTCTCGAGTACCAGACTCTTGTCCTCCGAGAGGATATGGAGACAGCCGCCGAGCTGCTACCAACAATTCCTCACGACCAACTCAACAAGATTGCGCGATTCTTGGAAGGTCAAGGCCATAAGGAGCTTGCCTTGGAGGTTGCGACAGATCCCGAGCACAAGTTTGAGCTTGCACTGGCATTGAATGAGCTTGCTATCGCTTTGGACCTTGCTCGTGAGGCTGATGCCGACCACAAGTGGAAGACTGTTGGTGACGCTGCTCTATCGGCTTGGGATGTCACCCTTGCTGCTGAGTGCTTCACCCACGCCAAGGATCTTGGATCCCTTCTGCTCCTCCACTCATCAACAGGCGACCGCGATGGTCTCGCTGCTCTTGCAGCCCAAGCACAAGAAGCTGGCTCTCACAACGTCGCCTTCTCATGCCAATGGCTCCTCGGCAACATCGAAGCCTGCACAAAGATCCTCACCGAGACAGGCCGTCTCGCCGAAGCCGTCCTCTTCTCCCAAACCTACCAGCCCAGCCTGACTGTACCGGTAGTACACGAGTGGAAGGAGAACTTGGAGAAGAACAAGAAGGGCAGAGTGGCCAAGCTGATCGGCGTGCCTGGTGAGGACGACGAGCTCTTCCCTGAGTGGGATGAGTGGCTTAAGCTTGAGAAGGAGGGCGGCGTGAAAGTGGCGGAGCCCGTTAATGGACAGAAGGCTGAGAGCGAGCCGGAAGCTGAGGAGGAGGAGAGTGAGGAGGACGAGGAATAAGTGTGATATGTGCTTTTTTATGCTTAGATGGCTGGTGTAGAAAAGGAATGGTCATTTCGTCAGGGTTGCTATGGCATCAATGAGTATAATGAAAAGAAACATGGCAGTTATTTGTGATGTGATGGAGTCTTGCGCTGTTGTGATGTTAATGACATGGCTGTGTTGATCAACGGGGGTTCAGATGTGCCTTTGTGAAGTGGCTTTATTGAAGGCAAGCCTCAACTGGATCCCCGAATGGTGTTCAGCGCAGTGGTTAATCCTGATTCCAGGGGTTGATCTGTATTGAAGCTGTACGAGCTGTAGATGAGGCTGAGCGATCTCAAAAAGGATACTGTGCCGTAGACTTGCAGCTTCATTCACTCGTGTAAGTCAACCGACACCCACAAACTCATGACCTTGCGATCTTTTTATTTACTACGCATAACCAAACACTGTAATTGCCAATACCACTAATATAATCCACCAACAAAGAATGATAACTGACTGCTCACTCCCACCACCCCAAGCCCCTAATACTGCCAACCCTTGGAACTACCCCCAGGACATCCAGGCGTCCCGTACACACCGCCCACAATCCAAAGAATCATATCAATAAACGCCCAGACACCCACTCCACCAAGGGTGAGGAGTTTGAACACGGCGAGAGGCCAGTGATGGGCGTAGAACTGGTCGGCACCAATACTTCCGAAGAGGAGGGAGAGGATCATGGCGGTGCGTTCTTGGCGGTAGCATTTCTCTGTGAGGGGACGTTCGTCGAAACCGCCCCAGCTTCGGGTTTGGAGGGAGGGTCGTTGTTCTGATGGTGTTAGTAGATGTTCGTGGGAGAGGAGGAGAGAGAGGGGCATAGGGGGAGGTGAAGAGGGAAAGGGGACGAACCATCGTGAAAGTAGAGGAGAGCGCTTCCGATTGAGATGATGAAGATATAGCCTAGCATGATGGTCTTCCACTTGCGAGTTACGAAGTAGATGCCGTTGGTGAGCCCGCGGCCCAACTTGTCGGCGATGGTGAGTTTTGCGTCCATGGTTAAAGTTGTAAGCTGAGATATTCTGGTTGAGAAGACACGGGGGGATGATGTGGTATTTATGAATGATGAAAGAGGCAGATCAAACGGTCTTTGAACCAGAAAGAACAGAGATTGATGTGACGGGCCATCATCTTCTTTGTTGACAGGAGTGACTTGGCGTCGAGGGAAGATGACAGTGAATGTGAGGACTTTGCTGTTTGTTTGTTGGTACTTGCTGTTTGACACAGATGGAGTGTCTGTGATTCAATGTAGTCAAACAAAGAATGCGGATCATGAAAATAAGCTTGGACTGTAGTGAGACCAAACCATGGATGTGGCGTTGCACTCAAACGGTTGGATATGGACAAACACTAGATTAGATGTCATGACTACATTCAAGATGCTAATGATTACATTTAGACCAAGTTTGTGAAAGAGACATGTCTTGTATTAAAAGCAGGTAAACTTAAATCTCATAGATATCCAACAACTTCTCCTCATATAAGACCTCTTACAGAGCAGCGACGACAACACCGGCAACAGCAGCAGCAGCGTAGATGAAACCACCCTCACGAGCAGCACCGTTGGTCTCGACATCAGCAGCAGAAGAAGTAGGAGTAGAAGCCTCACTCTCAGCGGAAGTCTCCTCACCCGCAGCAGCAGTAGTCTTGTCCCCAGAAGAAGCAGAAGTCTTCTCAGGCTTCTCAGCAGTAGTAGTAGCACTCTCAGCATCACCACCCTTTCCACCAAGAGCAGCAGTAGCGCAGACAGGAACAGCAGTAGCGTACTGGCTCAGCTCAGGGCACTCGGACAGTGCAGACTTGATCTCGTCCTCGTTCTTGCTGTACCAGGACAGGATCTGGGAGCTGTAGCTGGCGTAGTCCTTGGAGAGGGAGGCAGGGGTGCTGAAGGAGCAGGGGTCGGTTTGGGGGTTCTCTGTGATGTCGGAGACGATGGCGGGGGGAGGCGTAGGGAGCGTCTTGTAGACGTCGAGGATGGCGGTTTGGCACTCTTCTGTGATGCCGCCGACAGCTGGGGCGGTTGCGCGCGGGGCAAGGAGATCGCGCTTCATGAGGGGATGGGCCATGAAGTTGGCGCTCACGGCGGTGGCGAGGAGGGATGTGAGGATGATGGACTGCATTTTGAGGTCTGATATCTGAACTTGAGATTGACTTAGATAGAGAGAGTGGTGGTGAAGAAGAGAGGGACAGAGCAAGACAGAGGATCAAGCCATCCTTTAATAGTGTATATTCCCCAGTAAACGACCTCTATAGCACCGTAACTAGTCTCACTTCATTTCCACCCACCGCCCGAAGGATTCACTGCGTCTCGCCAATGTGATATTAGTTATGGTCCCATGTGCCGTGATCCAGTCACGAATCAGCCCTACAGCACACTCAGGGGTAACGAAATGTTTATGGCGTTCAATCAAAAGCCTGAGCTGAAAGAATAGCGTATACATTGACCAATCAAACCTACCCAAACCTGGGGCTGAAGACTTGGCGTGCGTTTTGGTGCGGAGAGTGTTTTGAGTCTGAGCGTCAATTACCGTGGAATGTAGTATTCGTATTGAGCGCGAGAGATTACATCTAACTTTGACAGGAGGATGGCATGACTGAGAGAGAGCTGGAATAGGTAAATACAGAAGGCCAAATCGACAT